>CABFWB010003527.1:0-23708 GCA_902151455.1 Timema bartmani | reverse complement strand
TATATCATTGTATATTATTTTATGCGTGTTCTTATGTGGAGTGGTGATGATACAATGTACATTATTCCGTTCAGAAATCTTACGAGTTTATAGAAAGAGAGAGAAAGTCTGTGCGGTGCGCCGTACCATTTATTTATGTCTGTTTGAAAACACGTATAGTTAAAATTGGAGAATGTACGCAAATAAATTAGCAAAAAGCCTAAATGTCTGATTGTTGACAAAATGATTTGTATCCTATATATTATATAAAATAAAAACTATTATAATATAATAAACAGCTTGAGAAGAACAATACAACTACATATAGTTAGCATTCATACATATATTTAGTATTATATTTACTATTAAATAAGCGTAGAGCCCGAACGGATAGTGTGACGCGGTGCTAAGTATTATTACTATTAAATAAATTTAATAAATAAAATGTCTAAATCATTAATTAGAACATCACTGCTGTATTTTATATAGCCTATTAAAACAGATACTCGAGTGGTAAATATAATAAAGTAACTAACTGTACACGAAAAAACCACTAACAGGCAAATTAAAATAAATAAATCATTATAATGATAAATGTAAGGACCGACCGAAACTGGCGGACCACATGAAATACTTCTAACTGTTGTGTACTGGGTGACATAGTTTCGTGGCTGACGTAAGCAATGACATTATCAAGTTCTTCCAAATGGTGCTACCTATCTATTCTCTATACATTGGGTATATCTGCCCTCCCACTTTTCATATAAATAAAGTCTCACTACTCTTTATTATATCTGGTATACCATAACTATCCTATATTTTGAAATTCATAACTTCCCTACATTTTCTCACCATATCTTGGCTATATCTTGTCCGCGATTTCCTTGCTATATCTTGTAAACAATTTATTTACTATATAATATCTTCCATATTTTTGCTACAGCCACACTATAATATGCTAATACCACCCTCAAGACTCAGTGCTAGGCAATGTAGCAATTGGCTACAAGTGAGGAAATACAAGTTTGGAGGGAAACAACAACTTACCACATTCACCGTTCCAGCACCTCTTGACAACAGTTCGGTGAAAAAACAAAGCACAACCGAGCATAACCAAGCCGCGTGGAAGATTGACCGACCCCACCTAAGTTCAAACTGTGGCCGCTAGAGGGCGCGTAGTATCGGATCATTCCTAAGAACTTAAAAAAGGAAGTGATGCCTAGTCTACTATGAAGGAGAACATTCTAGTACCATAGAGAAGGTTATCGAAGCTACATTTGTCACGTGTATCCCCCCTTTGTGATCCTATTGTATTCCCCCACCTTATTTCCTTCTCTTTCCTGTCTCTCTAGCTTGTCAAGCATATATAATGCCGGTATGAAGTGTAGCGTTTATTACCATAAAGCTACAAGAGTTAAATACATCAGCAAGATTGGACACTATTAAAAATAAACAAGAGTGAACTCACCATTGCCCTATTTTGTAGTTGCGCCTCCCAAGTGAACTTCCCGCACAAACACTACATTCCACGATAATCATTTCGCTGAGACTAATCGCGTGAAGATTGTGTAAGCTTGGATTGTGATTCAGCGCAAGGTATGTTGGGAAATGTGTGACGTATATGCCAGAGAAGATGGTGCTATGTAGAAACATTTCTTCTAGGTCTTTGCCGATGCTACTCAACTGTTCGATCTCCGTCTAGCTATTCCTCCCCTCTCTGTCTTGTTATTGTGTTTTCCTTTGTTTTCGCTACCACCTCCTCCCCCTCTCTGAGCGGGAATGTTAGCGTATATAATGGTGTAAATTACATGGAGTTTTTACTCTTTTCAGGATTCTGTCCTAAGACACATATATGTGTTCAGGATGTTATAAGGTACAAAATTCTATTTCGGCTAATACATTAATGTTTAAATTTATAGAACGAATATTAATATTTAAACATATTAAGAAAATTAATGTAGATAATTACGCACTGATATCGCGTAGAACTCCGATCTATTGATATGCAATGCTGTTATGATAAATAATGTTTGCTTTTATATTTTTTAGACACCAAATCCCCTTCTGGGTTTGTGTGGTGTTAATTTTTCTAATATCACTGAGACGCCATCTTATTGCGTATGTTAGTCTTATGTTATTGTAATAATGGTGGTTAACTTTATAGCCCGTCCGGCAGGGAAACTGAAATTTAAGTTAGTAGTATTTTTGCTATTCACTACACGAAATATCTTATGTGATTTATTTTAATGGAAATTGACACACTATGATTAAATTGATGTTATTGTTTGAAATCATTTCTTGAAGCCACCTGGCGGGGTTAAGGCTTGGTCATGTTAAGGACTTTCAGTCCACTGTTGTATTTAGTTATAAGGAGGAGTTAGTTTTTGGAAGGTATATTGTGTACTCTAAGTTTGAATCTTTTTGGAAGTCATTAATGACTAGAGTAATCAATTTTTAAGCGAGTTTTTGGGTGGTTGGTTTGTCTTGGAACTATTGCTATTATTATATCAATATATATATATATATATATATATTATTTTGTTGTATTGTGCCATATTCAACACATCTATATTTTATATTAATAAAATGACTATTATTTACTGTTGGTATTTTTTAACGTTTCATATTCTTATGTTATATCCTTCACTTATTGCCGGGAGGATATTCAAAATATTTAAGCTATTAAATATTTGTAGAGAGGGTTCGGGGCAGCAGAAGACAAATGGACCTGAGTACGGTCTATTTACCTTGTGATCGTCCTATCAGCTCCTATGAATTTATTATCTTTTCTTTTTTGGCATTCTTATTGTGTTTTTATTTTGTGCACCGGCCTTAGTTCGTTGGTGAGTTAAGGAGGTGTTACAGAAGAAAGGCCAGTACTCTTGGATTGGACTCTTGATTGGGAAGTACGTAGCCGTGGCTAATAATATTTATAAAAATGTAAGTACAAATTTATTTTCAGCTTAAAGGTTTTTTTTGTGTACCTTTTCTAAATTCTCTTTTCGACTTTTATTCTGTTAATTTTTTTTTTTGTATATTAAAATCATAGACCAATATTAAATATGAGGATATTATGAAATCATTTAAGGACTGTAGGATTGAGTCTTATGTTTATTAAGTTGAGATCGATCTCTATTTAATTTTTAATATTATTGTTCGACTTGGTAGATAAACAATAGAGATCTTGGCAATGAGGTATAATTTCGTGGCTTTGTTAATGATCGTCTTTCTTATGTAATAATAGGAAGAGTTATCTGTATTTCATTATATTATGAGTTTTTATTGAAGAGTTTTTGTGTATTAAAATGAGAATATTAATTGAAGTCTAGTAATGACTGAAGATATTTACATACATGCGTATTGTGGAGATAGTTATATATTTTTAAATAGTTTCTAAGGGGCTATTTAACGTAATTAATGAGTAAGTTCCTTGTAGAAAGAGATGGTTTAAGTAAATAATGTTATTTGTTTTCTCTTGCAAATTTTCAAATGTAATTCTAGATTTAAACGTTTACATTGTCTTGATATTAACTTTTCATATAATTAATAAATATTATATAGCTAAAAATTCTACGACTATCGTAATAATTGTTTTGCTATACCATCAAATGGTTCAATCTGTTAAAATACATACATATATATAAAATTATATCTTTAATGAATAAACATCAAAAAAGTAATTTACTGGATTTTCCTTAACTTTATATATAGTGAGCATACCCTTAGGGTATTTGTTTGTTGATTTATGTTTTTATTCTTCCTTTATTTAAATATTTGAACTTATATATTTTTGAGGACGGCCGTCTATCAATTATTCCCGCAACCAGATAAGTTGCGTGCTCTGAGTTTCAGGTGTCTGTGCTCAGACATTCGAAACAATTACTCAAGCGACTCACTCTGATTGTGTTAATGTTTGTTTCTTGTAATTATGTGAGCCTTCTATTTTATTTGGGGAGTTAAGGAGCTTTCAGCAATGTAAAATATATCACGAAGGATCTAATTGTCAAATTAATTTACATCGAAGTGTCTACCTCTTATCCTTAAATATTATTAAATTAATAGTAATAAAGGCTCTCTACTTTAATTATTTTCATAATGTTTTATATAGTGTTGACTCCTAAAGTAGAATAAAAAAAGCCATGATCCTTGTTTTTACCATCGCATTCCCTAACGTAGAAAGCTTACACACAATACATTAATATTATTATCACAAACAATACCTTGAGCTGGGCACGGGCTTAAATATCTTAGTGGTAGGACATTTCAATGGTTAACTAATGGAATATGATTCTATTTCTATTTCACTGTATTATTTATCAACTATATTTAGTTTAATACCCATGAACTGAAATATATCCGTATTAAAAGATAATATCACAGTATATTTTTTAACTTTTTTACAATCAAAGTGAGAGTCAATCAATACATTTCCAAATAATTCCATCCCTAAGTGGACTTGGTTGGAACATATGGAGCCATGTTCCTCTAGTCTAATAGAACATGTTCCTCCTAATGGGAGTTTAGTGTCTGTTGGACTAGATGGAGAGAGTGAGCCCTGAGATTAACACGGACACTTCTTGGACAGTTGTCTGTCCTACAGTCTCCAAACGCCTCAAGCGGGACAGCAGACTGTAAACTCGGGAAAGCAATCGACTCGTGAAAGAGAGAGAAGGGAGTAGATGTCTCAGTCTCACACAACTCTACTACCGGTACCGAGATAACCTTAACGATAATCCGAGATAAACCAGGTTTAATCATCAGTATTATGTCAGTATTAATGTGGTTTGTATAGAATATTTCTGGCAGGAAGAAAGGGCTGTAAAGTAAAAACTTGTATTAATTTGAGGTCAATATTTATCGTTAGTTATTAGTAGTTTGGTGTAAAAGTAGACCTCGCTCCTTCCATTCAATAAAAACTAAGTAGGGTCTACTGACATCATTTAGAGTTGAAATATCTCTCATAATGTTTGCTTTGATTTGTAATTGATATGTTATCTCTGTGATCAAGTTATAAATAAAACAAATGAATACTATATTTTATAGTACACTAGATTCGTTGAGAACATCCGTTGTTCTGTGCTTTAAAACGAAGGAGATAGTAGAAATAAAAACAACGATTGTCCTGCCAATGAGGATGGTCCTACTGTAGTATACTGAATATTATTATTTAGATCCACGTCTTACCAGCCATTCAGGCTATATGCGTAGGTACTAACTACACTAATGGCCTAGGTATTAGGAGGATTGAATTTAGCGGGCATGTTTCCGCATTTTCGTGGAGGCAAAGTGGTAAACCACCCTCATTACAACCAACTGGAACTGGAACCATGATCTCCCTTTAATGCTAACACGTGAGTGACGCCTTAGACCATGCATCCACCTAAGTATATGTCTACTAAATAGATACACATCTTAGAACTAAGAGGACCTGAGAGTACATAAAGCCTCATCTACAAACTTGGTGATCGTAAGGTCCTTAGTTCGTGAGATATTCACACCAAAGTGGCAGATCACTGTGAGTACAAACTTGGTTATCTTAAGGTCCTTAGTTCGTGAGATATTCACACCAAAGTGGCAGATCACTGTGAGTACAAACTTGGTGATCGTACGGTCCTTAGTTCGTGAGATATTTACACCAAAGTGGCAGATCACTGTGAGTACAAACTTGGTGATCGTAAGGTCCTTAGTTCGTGAGAGATTCACACCAAAGTGGCAGATCACTGTGAGTACAAACTTGGTGATCTTAAGGTCCTTAGTTCGTGAGATATTCACACCAAAGTGGCAGATCACTGTGAGTACTAAGTCCTGAGATCTAGGTCCGTACAAGTTGAATCAACCCTAACTTTTTGAAGAACATTCTTACGGATTGACAGAAAGACCCAGCCATAGGTCAACAAATAAATCAGCACCAATAAGCAAATTGAAAACTAAATGACAGTAGAGGAGACGTTCGCCATTTCATAAACATACCAAATTTTAGTTCACCTAACCTTACTATCACTTCCTATGAAGTGTTAATTTATAAAGTTATGTTTATATTTATAAAAAATAACTCTTTATATTGAATTTTAATAAAGAGTTTTATTTATATAGATCTAATTGCTATATTTATTTAAATTCTTCATTTGTTTTATATAATATCACATAAGTGCTGATCCGGAGAGTGAACATATCACAATGACTGTGAAAGCCGGCACACACAGAATGCTAAGCTAGGCTAAGCTAAGCTAAGCTATGCTGTGTTGTGCTGTGCTAAGACTTGGTCACTTTGTTTTCACGCTCATTGCTAAACTAATATAAGCTATACCCTGATTTTGTTGGAAGGCCAAGAAGATGCTGATGTTAGCAGCGGTTTTAGAAGACGAAGAAATTTTAAAAGTTGGAGGTTTGACTTTTTCAACTAACACTTCAATTTTAATATAATAACACTTATTAAATATAAAACCTAAATAGAATGTTACTTAAATACACGTGAAAAAAACTGAAAATAAAACTTCAACACTTCTTTGGTTATTTTCACCAAAACCGCACTGCGTATTTTCAACACGGAGCCTAAGCTGCATTATGCGCATGCGCAACGTAAGTTGGCTCAAGATGGAAAATGGAAAAATTGCCCAGCCAACAATCGGTAAAAACATAGCGCGGCGTAGCAAGACATAGCTTAATTTAGTGTAGCTAATTTAGCTTTCTGCGTGAACCGGCCTTAAGAAGGACTAATCCAGGCAAAGTAGAGATGCGAAGTCATGGTCTATGCAGAGTAGGCTATGCATTTGTTAACACATTCATTTTTAATTGTAATTTTAAAATGTTAGCTACGTCAGCTAGGCTAGAAAATAATAGAATTATATGATTGGGACTTGGAAGTAAACAATTCTCCATTTTCCTAAAATATGTTTTATTTGTGTACAAGGAAATGTGTTTACTTCCGAGACTCGACTATCCATGATCCAAACCTTGACCTGCTATTCTGCCTCTGGTTTAATACAAGTAATTTAACCTTGTGACTGTCTCCTCACTTGTACACATTTATACTAAGGCATTTTGTTACTCACACCTAGGCTTAGGTAGTTACAACCCTTATGACTAGCGCAATAATTAATAAAACAGCACCCTAATTGGTGGTAACTCTCACTAAACGTCAAAATAATCTATTTTGGCTTACCGATGATGTGGAAGTTGGGGTTCAAACTCGTCGTATATAATTAATAGGGTATTTTTTTTCCGAAATATTTTACTATTGTCCTCCAGGTAAGTGCATATAATCTTAATTCGGCCTCTGTTCCTACCTGATTAGTGTTAACTAATTACAGATAGAAATATCGTGTTGGAATACTCTCTATGAACATTTTCTAGAATATTCAACAAAGACTTAATAATAATTGCCATTTTTCTTGAACTATCTAATTGTTATTTATAATTACACGATAAAAATATTTTTAAACAGTTTTTTAGCACTAAGATTTTCTACTAGTTCAGATTATACACTTAAGTACTAATAATAATAATGGTTCTAGAGATTTCAAAAGTTATCTTTAGAGAAAGTGTGCTTGCATATACGTGGAGGAAGAGTGGGAAACAATTTTTGAAAACACACCTTCAGTACACGTGACCAAGATCTAAACCTCGATTTCCTCGTCATAAGCATTCTAATCTACTGCGGGAGTAACGCCTTAGACCATGCAGCCACTTAAGTGGGTTCAAAGTCAATTAATTTGAAAATTTATTGATAGTTTTACCTTTAGTTAAAAGACCATAATAAGCAAACCGAATAGTCTTAATTCAAAAAACTAAATAATATCTGTCTTGGTAGGAACATAGTCTAGTCTTGTTGGTTAATGACGTGAGTTGGTAGTTCTAGTCCCAGCTGGATGTGTGGAGGATGTTTTGTCCTATATGGTCTCCTAATATACATCTATATCTATATCTAGGAGATTAGATGCATTCCGTACATCCGTGTGATCTGTTAACGGAATAGCCCGCCACTAGACCGACTGTCCCGTGTTCTCGTCTGTGAGAGGCGCCATCTAACCGTCTATAACACAACAATAGCAATAAATGTGAGTGCTCCCATCACGTCTAACGGTGTCGAGAGGAATGCTTATCATCCTGTTAGTTATTGGATTGACAAACCGCAACTGACACAAATGTTTGGGGAGCAGTCAACATCCCACAAGGCATGTGGAGGGAGTACAAGCACGTTGTAATGGGTCCCTCCCTGCAAATACTGTCAATACGCTCTTAGTCAAACACTTGAAACTAATCAAGGGATTAATGAGTATTCAACTCAATGTAAGCTCACGTTGAAACTTTGGATTGAAGTTCTCTTCATACCACACTATATTATATATTTTAATTAGATTCATAGCAAGTTAAACCATTGGGATTTAAACGTTATAGGCCTACAACTATTGTTATAAGAAACAATCAATTTAGGTTTAGAAATTTTCATAACAAAAATAAAATGTATAATACAAATGATTTTATAACATTCAAAAAATGATCAATATTGATATAGAAAAGATAAATAAACACTTTTCTTTACTTTTATTAAATGTATAAAAGTCACTCAGTAACAAATTGTTATATTAATATGTTTTTGCGATGAAAATTATTATAATCTAGCGTGTGAGCGAGCACCTCATTAATATAAATTAATGTTAATATATATATTAATGGTCACAGAAGCAGATATACCTCACACAAATGCAATCTAGCGAAGAAATTAATTTTTTTTTTTGTATAATGAATTACTACAGTAAATGTTATTTATATAATAATATTGAATAATAAATATCAATTTCGTTTAAAAATACGAGAATTCGTTCGAGAACTCTTAGTCTCATATATAAATATATTATTAATCGTATTGTCTTGTGAATTTAGAAACATGTGAGAAAGATTAGGCCTACTTGTGCTGGTCCTTTCAACTGGTATTTATCTCATGTATCGTGAAGACAAGGTTCACTAAGTGTAGATATCCTTACTTATAGGACCTATAACATGAAATGGTGGACATGCAGGATAGATGTCAGGTTTGTTAGTGAAAGGAAAATCACAGTTTGAACCTCGTATAGGTTTATTCATGTTGTTTCAATCCGATTTGATTTCTACTTCTCTATCCACGCAAGTGTGGCTACAATTCCTCTAAATTCTAGCTAAGTCAAACCAACTTGGTTAGAGTAGTTAACTTCTGATATATTGGATAGGTAGTAAGAAGAAATATATTTAAAAAAATTACTAAAAAATTTTGTTAATTTTTTCTTAGAAATTTTTTTTACGATGATGAGGATATATGTTATTACACCTCTATAGTGAAACCATCAATTTAATGAATTGAACAATTTTCTGCTTTTATTCGCTTGACCATTTCACTGACTAGGCAAAAGTTGAAATATATCTTGCCAAATTCATAAACGAGATCTTATTTTATTATATACCACAACCTTAACGGAAATACGTTTAAAAATATTAAACCTACCCTGCCTAACTTAAGGGGCTCACTTGGGATAATTTCAGAAAAAATATTGATTTATTTGATTGATTCTGATAGTATGGAATGTCCCCTTTAAAATGGTAGCATATTAGTTATTACTATATTATAATGGGAAGTGCCTAAAATTAATTTCTAACCTCTGTTACAAATAAATGTTGCCCTTATTCTGCTCTTTCTGGTTGTCAAGTGTACTATCACATTTATATAACAACAGTAACATTTTCATTGCTATGGGATTTTTAATTTATGTTGGCTAACCCAATTAATTTGCATGAACTTTTTTAGTTTTTCTTCGTTTTCCGAAAATCTACTTTTTTCAACTTTATATTCCTTTTTATAAGGAACCATGAGACAACTTGAAATTGTTTATTCATTTAAATCTAGTGGCCCTATATAAATGGAAATAAATAACTCAAAAATATTTAAAATCCTTTTTTAAAAAATTTAAAATTAATACGCCTAAAATTGTGTAAGGGGTTTAAAATAATTTTTATTAAAAATTTAAGTACACTAAAACTTTCAATTCTGCTTATGTAAAAAGGTATATGATTTTAATAGGAAAAGCCCCAATTTGATATCTTTAACAGTTCCTGAGGAAAAGGTCCAAACGTAATCATGATTGGGTACAGGTCCACGTGGTGCCTTTAACATAGAGCACAGTTCATGAACTGGACTAGCTTTCTCAGTTTGTTAAATGGACAGAAGGAAAGTAGAGTTCACGGAATGGGAAAACATTTGCCCGATTAATGAACTGGGTGAATTAATTAATGAGTTTTGTAACTTTTGTTTATATTTTTATTTTAAAATCTAAAACGCCACCATTATGCTATAGATATACATGGCAACACATTTACTTTCCTTTGTTTGAATAGTAGGTTCGTAGAATCAAGATGATTGTAATCAATAAAACATTGCTCTAGATAGTTTAAGTGAAAGGCATTATTATGTACTGTACCCTTCGTTTATTCTTGAAGCTTGGACTAGCCGAACAAAAATGTCATTTTATTGTTATCTGGCCGGTTTACCACCTCGAGTCTTAGGGAGCCAAACAGCTTTTCGAGTACGTCTTCTGTGCTATCTAGTCCTGGGTAGTGATTCTTCCTAACTTTCCTTCTGGCTAACTTTCTCTATATCACTTTGGGGATTTGGTATTTGCATTAGCAGTGCATACTGTAGGTGTTCCATTATATACAGTAAAATCCATCTACAGTTTTCCAGGTAGGGTTCTATAGGGTCCCTTTATTGAAAATACATGTTTACAAGTATGCACCTGCTCGCATGTTTTATTATTTTCACACATGTCATCTTTTCATCGTTCACCACCCCTTGGCTCGGGAAAACCATCAAACGCATTAGCCGGGTCAACACCTAATATCTACTGGCTGTGTCGACCCACCAAACCACTAAGCTGGGTCGACCAAGAGAATCCCTTGACTGTATCGACCTTAGCGAGCCTTTTGGCTTTGTAGATCCGGGAGCCTCTTTGCTTGGTCAACCCAGAGAAGCATTTGGATTGGTCGACCTAGAGAATCCCTTGGCTGGATCGACCTAGCGAGCCTTTTGGCTTTGTAGATCTGGGAGCCTCTTTGCTTGGTCAACCCAGAGAAGCACTTGGCTGGGTCGACCCAAGAAAACTCTTCGCTGTGTCGACCCAGAAAACCCCTTGGCTGGGTCGACTCAGTAAACTAATAAATGATTATTAATAGCGTTATGTCAAGTAGCCTACATCTGACTCCAGAATAAGTCCCAGGATGTTGACACGGGGTCATTTGGAATATTTTAAACAAGAGTATGCAGACTTGGTCAAAAGCTGGACATGTTGTGATCTATTCAACAAAACTTGTCTGTACCACATTCAAATACATGACCACGATGCATTTTCTGACAATTGATGCGTCTGTATTGTTTATTGTTTTGTGGTTGTTAATTTTTGGGGGGAGTGTGGTACGTTACAAACATGTTTTGATAGTATTTATTCTCCATCAATATTTCCGTTGTACCACAGACGGCCCCATTAAACACAATGAAGCTCTCGACATACCAACGTGTGGTATACGTGGCCTATGAAATACAAATGACAATGGAAGGGCGACATGCACGATCTCTTTCAAATCATCTCATTATATTTATTCAAAAGAACAGTAGAGCTAATTGATAGTCTATCGTTTTGTTATACCTAAAATACCTTATATAAATGTATTTATTTATGTTTTTGGTTACATTCCTGTTTCATATAAAATATTATTATATTAGCGACCTCGTTTTTATAAGTCTGAGTTTTTTATATTTTGTATCTGTCTCGCTTAGTGGACATCTTTCTCCATCTTTATAAATCCGAATTGATTTTAACGAATGAATATATATTATAAAATATTTGAACTACTTAAACTGGTTGATTGGTGGTGTGTAGGTCAAGGTTCAAATCCCAGATAGTTGTATCAACAGTAGCTTATGATTATTATATGGCTCTCCACTTTCCGTTTAAACAAATATGAGTACGTTTCCTTGGAATTAAATTTTAAATTATAGCCTATCCAACCTAACACTACCTCACTCGCTTGGATTGATTGTGTTGGTATTAAAACTCACACAAAAATAATCAACTTCAAATATGGTGTAGTAGTAGGGTTGGTTCTTGATAAGACGTGAGATATTGTTAACATGAAAATGGGAAGGATGTGTTAAATTTCTAAATTATGTGAACCTGGGGGGGTTTCTAGGGCACAAAGGTCCCAAAGGTGCATTCCTATATATATATATATTTGGTGTCTTAAAATATATATATATATATTTGGTGTCTTAAAATATTTATATAAGTAAAATATGCTAGTCATTATCATAAATAAATAACATCTAAATATTTAATTCAATATTAAGAATATGTTTGTAATATTATATAGATCGATACATCAGTGAAAAGGGAACTGATTTATAGAATTGGAAGAATGAGAAGTGGAATATGTTTATTCGGTTTTTTCAGCTGATCTTGCCATGGTCGTGTTGAACTAGTTGGAACAGAGGTAGGTTATAACTGTCGTTTTAATCAGTACTAAGCTAATAATGGGAAAAAGACATTTTATTATCCATTTCTTGTTGCATTTAATTAATAATGGACTGGACTACAGGAAGTTTATGTTACTTTTTTTAGTTTTGTTCTTTTATTATAACTATATTTGAAATATGCATTTCGATGGGTTTGGCAGACTGATGTGCAATAGTACTGACTTGTATAGGAAAGCAACGGGAAACTACCTCACTCCTAATTTCTCTAGTACGCCTCTTCTATGCTGTCTAGGCTTTACAGAGGACGTTGGACTGGTTGACGATCCAGAAAACCAACCGGCTGAGTACTATTCATAAAACACATTTGAAGGAAAAAAACTACATTTTATATTATTGTTGGTAGTTCATAGTCCATCATATAATTGATTTATAAGTAATATAAGTATTTTCAGTGGCGTAACTAAAACTAGGGTCACTGGAGTGGAAGTATCTTACAAGCGCGCCATATTTGCCAATTTTAGTAAGACAATTTTTATAAACTGTCTTACAAACCCTCTCATGTTGTGTGTGTAGCCATTTTAATGTTGTCAGAACTAGCATCGCCCACCCCTCCTCTTCCTCTATTCTTGTGAAGGGCACCCATACACTCATATAAAGTGGTCAGTTGACATCGAACTTTGAGTTGATATTCATCATTGAAGTAGAAGCTTAACTGCCATTTGTAGTCCAGTACAAATAATAATTATTAGGCAAGATGAGGGAAAAACGGAATATAAAGATGAAAATTTGTGAGAATATAAAAATTATATTATGGAAGACAAACTTGCTGAGTCCCAAAAATACCAGCTGCTCTAAATCAATTATGGCGGGAAATAGGCCACCATTTAGAATTTTTGCTTTTTCAATGTTGTCGGCAATACAAAAGGAGCTACTATAAATACTCGGTTTGGATACAAATGCATTTTATAGTATTGATAAAGCTATAATAGATAGGAAGGTGCTAGCATTTTGTGTGATTATAATATAAATGTACAGTCAGTATAGTGGTTCACTATAACTAGTGGAAAGCTAAGAAATATTTTCTGAGGCGGTTTTATTTTATTATAAAGGATGGGTTCATAAAAATGTTTCATATAAAAGTTACAGATCGCTAAATATTAAGTATAAATTATTATATTTAGGAAAGTAATGGAGTGTGGGGACAGTGTCGGAAGCGAAAAAAACAAATTTTTTCAGGTCAATGGTTGGTTGATCAGATTCTAGTTGGCAATGATCAGGGCGTAGCACGTATCTTTTAGTTAAGTTTTTCGTTACTGATGCTCGACATAAATACACAATAAAGTTATAAACATTTAGAACTGCACTACTAACCAATGAATGTGACCACGAGGGTAGGAATCAACTCTTGTTTTGCTATGAACATGAGTGGCGTTGTATGGGTATTGAACCTTAAATCTATACGAACACCACCTTTAAAGGTTGGGAAAAGAAAGTTTTTATACTTCCTAATGGAAGAATGTTTTTTCTAAATTTCTATGCTTCATATCCAGATGTGACTTACGTATGACGAAATGTATCTTGGAGTGTGTACATTTCTATACATACGTACACTCCGTCATGTCTACCAAGTTCACCGATGATATCATCATAGCATGTAAGATTATCAAAAATAAGTATAAATATCGACGATAAGCATGATATGAGTCAGATACCATTGTTAGGGAGGGCTTTAATTCTACCAAGGAACCACTAAATGTGATGTTGGTAATATCTGAGCCTGAACCAAATTGTGAGAGGGTTTAAAAGGAGGAAGAATAAGACTTGACTGAGAGGAAACACAACAAACGACTATTTGAGACTTATCATTATACGCCTCAAGCTCGCTGTGATATAACTAAAGATGTATGTTGCAATGGTAGCACAACCAAGCTCAGGAATACATATATCCTGTTTATGGTAGTGATTGGACCGTCATTATAAATATTATCGTGGTTCCTTACGTCCAAGGACTTTCAGAATCACTCTCCAGAAAATACCCTATGAACTACACCAAAGACGACCTTGACGTGGACAATGTACAGTACAGGTATATGCTTAAGGATATAAAGGCACTTTTATTCAGGAACGAACTTTACGGTCGTTTCAAGTCATGCATAGGATTGAAGTATTTACGCATCATAAAACCTATGTTTAATGAAGAGATAAACTATATGGAAAAGATACATTGAAGACAGAGAGAATAAGAGGGATTAATTACACCTATCGGAAATCCTAAATAACATGTCAACCTATTACGGCTCTTACACTATTTTACAGAGGCACGACAAAGAGATCGTTTCAATCATTGAGGAATTACAAGAGTCTGGATTCATCGTATACATTATTTATTACGTCAAGGTTTACATAATAAGCTCTACTGTCAACATGAATATTAAACATGAACTTCATTGTCCTTCAAGATGGTGGTTCTTAAGAAGACATAACATTGTACGAGGTTTGAACGAGATGATCCAAGCTGATATGGTGAAGGCAATATCCAACTCCAGATCCAGTCAACAATACAAGTACCTTCTCACTACCATTAACGTGTATTCCACACAGGCTTGGGCCGAAGCCATCAATTCTAAGAGAGGTAAGAATACTACCGCACTATGAACCGCATACTATTCTAGGTGACTATTAGAGGTTTACCTTTATTACTTCATCTAAAGGAGGATAATGGAACTGAGATTTACAATTCCCATTTCAATGTTTTCATAGCAAGACAGGGGATAAATCAATGTTTGACGTTCAGTAAGGTCAATATTAGTGAGGTGTAACGATTAAATAGAATGTTCATGAACATGATATCGGGAGATATACAACTAAAATATCGTATCAATTGAACAATATGATTAATTTATTACTTGATTAGTATAATCATCCTGTACATTGGACCATTAGGATGAAGCCTGAAGAAATTAAGGATCACAGATGTTTACGTACCGTCTACCTGCACGCAAAAACTATCCATCCTACGCCCAACAAGTGTAAAGTGGTCTTAATGTTTGTATGAGTAAGCATACGGTAAATAGGTTTTCACACACCGCTATACTGCAAAGCTTGACAGTGGAACGGTTAGAGATACGTAAGGTATTTGAGATGAATCCGAGGATGTCTCTAGTCGAAGATATGAGGGGTGAATATATCGAGGGAAGATTTTACGATGAAGAGCTTGGGAAGACGTCGCTTCTCTACTCGTGTATCGTTGAGAAAATCAGAAGATGAGCTAAAGAGGTAATATACGTAAAATGGCTAGACCTCAACTCTACACACAATTCATGGATCGATTGGGCGAATATCGTATAGGAAGGGGGAGACCACTCATCTGGTAAGTTTTACCTCTTTTCCATCCTGAGCATATAAAGGCGAGCGAAGACGGGGATTTTCATAATCATTCAATAAGTCTATATAATTCGGCAACCAGTTGGAGAACATGCCCAAGATTGAGAAAACCAACAATGGCTGAGAGTACAACATCAAGGATGAAAAGAAAGGTTATTTGGTGACGTTAATGTATATACTCCAACACGTACTAGCTTGTATTCCATGATCAATGGATGTGGGAACCGAGTCCATTCATGGAGGGTTGCTCTGGGAACTGTCCCGTCTTCTAGGGTTCTCGCATTCAGACCACCGTCTTGCATAAGAATGATGTAAAGGAAAAGGACACACTGTGGGTGATGTTGGACCAGGTCGAGTGCGAGAAACACGATTGAGCTAAGTGTCTGTCTGAACTCGTAAAGGATCAAACATGTATTGTAAGATGTTTATAAAGCGTGGAAGAAGTGGGCAATGACGATGAGAATAAACCTAACATAATCAAGCTTTACCGTGCGGGGAGAGTCCAGCTGACTGGACAAAGCTTTATTTGGGAATACAGAGGGCTAGCTGGAGACTACTCGTACGATACCATAAGATGAAGAAGCTTGTACGGAGCCTGTATGAGAATATATTCTCGGACCTATTATCATTTAGAGAGAATTAACCTAACTTATTTTTATTTTATATGTCCCACGATAACATACTAAATGTACAAGATATGAAGCTATCCTCATTGTATGTCTTTATCTTGACAATATATGTACTATACATAAATAATGTAAGCTATTTATTTAATCTTGTTCCCTATCATTCCTCAACACAACATGTCAGGGTCAATCTGAAAAGAGTATATACATAATTGATTTAAATTCCAGTCTAGAGAGAGTATAGTCCTGGTAAGGAAAAGGACAGATATATGAGCGAGAAGACTAGTGTTTGAATCAGGAAGTGACCGACGTATAATGGAAGAGTGGAGTATATGGTTAACAAAGGTGAAAAGAGAGATAAATCAGAGAGTGGAGCTGTTGATGTTTCAGGAAGACGATTGTGTATAGGAGGGAAGAGTTAATACCAGGGTGTAAGTAAGAAAGGTGATCTGGGCCCGGAATAATAGTTCTGAGCTACTTTTGCCCAGGAGAGGTATACACGTGGTCGAATAGAGAACCATCATTGGCCAAGGGCCCACACACTGGCTAGCTACTATTACCTAGGGGAGGTATACACGTGGTCGAATAAAGAACCATCATTGGCCAAGGGCCAACATACTGGCTAGCTACTATTACCTAGGGGAGGTATACACGTGGTCGAATAGAGAACCATCATTGGCCAAGAGCACACACACTGGCTAGCTACTATTACCTAGGGGAGGTATACACGTGGTCGAATAGAGAACCATCATTGGCCAAGGGCCCACACACTAGTTCGGGGTGGAATACTCCCAATGTATTCTTCATATTTAAAAATAAAATATATGCTATAGTATTTGAGCCCTATTATAGGCTGTAGGGCCTATCCTCTCTTTTACCCCTATTCTTGTTGCTTCGTTATGGATATTAAAACAATGGCAAGATTTTGTTAAGACTAAGTTCAACCCTCTTTGGTGGCCACATGATCTAAGGCGTCACTCTTGGAATAGACTCGACTGCTGATGTCAGGTAAATCAGGGTTGGAATCCTTGTTGGGTGAACTGAGGTTGGTGCTTCCTCAATAGATTTTCACTCGATGTTGATATAAATGGTAGAACACTTCATTTGAATTAAACCTTTCTTATACTTAAACTATTAGCCTAGATAATACATATGCATACGGCCTGAACGGGATGTAATACGTGGTAATTTAAGTAAATAACTCTATTTTTAAAGGTTCATACCATTATTTGCTTGTCATTCAAAAAGTTTTCGAGTGAATTATTGCTTATCAAACCTGAATTTAAACTTAACAGTGACGTGATTATTATTCATGTAGCTGAAATGGTTCCAGGATTATAATGACTTTTAATGATAGAATGAATTATACTAGGTGTAGGTTTCTACTGCTCTCGTTTAAATATATCACAACATTTAACACTTCTATTTTATACAGATTGCACGTCAACTATAAAGCGGTTGTTGAGATCAATTATTTCCAATTTTTCGCTTTTCACTTTGTTCAATTCCTTACTGTTTCTCTACAATCAATCACAGCAGGCGTGTCCTGGCGAGATTTAAAGGGATTTACTGCCCGCACATATTATAATTAAGTACTTGGAGTAACCGATATAAAATTATTCAAGCAAAATGTATGATTCACTTGAAAAAATAAAAATAATTGATGTAATCAAGCGCTTTTAGTAGGGCTGCCTCATTCCCACACCTATTAAGAGCAGTGTTATTTGACTACATTCCAGCTTGCTCCCACAGTAAAAACCATAAAATATATGATGACCTAAGCCAGTACGATGTTTTAGGAAATAACAATTTATCCCCCACAATGGGCTAGTCACATTATATAACGCATCGATTTCGTTTTAGACTGAATTGTCGGCGGATGAAAGCGAGCAGGTTTACAATACTAGTCGAGTGTGTTGACATTATTTTTTCATAAATAGTTTACCACCATCCCCAGGCCAATATTCGATTTAAATTTCAAATACAGTTTTCCCTTCCTAATCCCCATTTCATCATTGCAAATATGGTATGCAAATACTATGATTGGGTATAAATAGGCTTTAGTGGGAAAACACACAACAAAAATACTAGATTGGTGTCTCATTCTAGGCTAAACTGATCCAAATTTTAAAGATTTTGTAATCCAACTGAAATTTGAGTAACATGACTCCTATTGGATTAAAATTTCATACATACACTGAACTGTAGTTTTTTTCCTCTTTTACCTGAGCTCCTTGAGACAATGTTTGGTCCTTATCATAGACAAGTTTTCACATAGTGGAACGAAACTAGGGTTCAGCTCTTCTTTTAACATTTTGACTTCGGAGGTCTTGCGTTTTATCACTAAGATACTGTCCGAGCTTAATCTTAATTCCTGTATAGTTTCTTCTAGTTATTTACCTATGGCATGTCTAAGTTTTATTCGTTGAGAATAAAACTTTTCCGTTAGAATTTGGAATTCATAACGTTATTTGTAAAATTATGTATTGCAATGCCCTTAACTTAGTGTATTGGCTTAAATTCCTAATGTACCTACTTTGATAGTCTTTGTAAGCCAGAAGATTGAGAGTAGTTCAATCTGTCTCTAACCTGAGAATTTAGTAGCCTAAGAAGCATGGATCCACGTAACCTGTGCTTACCATTAACTGCAAATTACTTGCTGCGAGGACTACTGTTTGGTTGTTTTAAACTTTAATGGGAGCCACGAGACTTCATTTGTTGGTGGACTGAAGTAGGATGTAAATCTCAAGACTCAGTTTCTCTTGATATGCTCCGGAGTCAGGGGTCACTGTAGAGCCGCTCTGGAGATATGAATGAGGTAAGAAAAGGCGGAAATGTACCATTACCGCTTGTAGAATAAGTGAGAAGCTAAGGATTTTTAACTCCCTAGGAACTAACAGACCCTCTATGACATTCATGTATTTTTGACATATTACTGACATTTAACCAGTTATATAAAAGTCTAGCAATTTATATATTACAAACTCCCAGTACGACATTCTATCCATCTAAATTCAAAGCTATCTTGACATGAATTAGGATTAAAGAGTAGATAGGTTATTACAGTATTGAATTTGTATTACTTACTTACTCTATGACATTAGTAACTCAGAAGCTCATTTCCACACCTACAAAGGCACACCACTTATCCTTATCTTGAGCTAGTTATCTCCATTTCACCTCATTAAACACTGTCCCTACCTTGAGCTAGTTCTGTTCAGTTCAACTCATTAAACACTGTCCCTATTTTGAGCTAGTTCTATCCGGTCCATCTCATTACACCTTATTTCTTTTAGGCCTATTTTAATGGTATCCTCCCATCTGTACCTATATATTTCTAATAGTATCTTCTCATTGGGATTTTAAATTATATTATAAAATATTATTATTATTTCAACGCGTCTCACTACTGGTTCAGGCTGTATGCAAATATTAACTACGCTAAAAGGGTATAGATAAGGCAAGTGCAATTTAGAGTAAATGTATCAACATCTGCGTGGGTAATGTGTGATAAACCTATTATGAAAACATATTAATATCATAGCCGTATGCAATTTGAGCTCCAACCTCAAAGTGAGCGGTGAATCAGACTAAATGAGCTTGATATTTAGTCTGCGGGTCAAACTGTGTGGGTAATCGATGTGTTGACTGTATGGTTAGCTTGGCTTCTCATTTTCTTTGTTGAGAGGATTATATTAACTGGTTTTAAATGAGGGGTATTATCATCTATATATTTGTGCTTTAAGTGTATACGAAGTAATTTACTTTTTGACCTCGGTGATCTTGTGATAGAGTGCTTGCTTTAGGTTCCGATGTTCGTGGGTTCAAACCCAGTTAAAGTTGAATGATATTTCTTGAGTAATATAAATCCGTAGCACAAATTCCCTTGGAGGGGAAGTAAAAATGTCAGTCCCATGTCGATTGTGGCATGTCAAAGTATCCAGAAAGATATTTCCTATAAAAATTGGTAAGCCTTTTCGCTTTCACTCATTTAAATATTTCTCATGTACTGATATAATCAGACGGTTAAGAAAGTGCGCGTTAAATATCTGAAATAAATAATAAAATAAGTAGTAATTTACTTGATAACTACATCGTTATAAAATTATATTGCTCGTTTTTCTGACGTTCTATGATAATTTAAACTTACATTGAAGTTACTTACTACCATATGTCATTAGAAATTCGGAAAGTAATTACCCATTTTAAAAATGACTCCCTATTCTTTTCTGGAGCTACTCATATCATCTAGTTACACCCTACTACTCTAAACATCTAGGTATTCCACTAATCTCTTCCCATTAGGTCTGCCAATCAATACCCATTAGGTCTGCCAGTAATGCCGTTAATGCCGTTATAGATTATTCAATTAGCACTTGATGTCCTACCAACCATAACTTGCAAGATTTGATTAACCTTACAATGTCTGTTGATGAGTACAAGGAAGTTAATTGATCATTATGTAACCTCCTCCATTCTCCATTATCTTAATTTATATTTGGAGCAAATATCTTCCCTAGTAATTTGTTTCGAAATCCCTAAGTTTATTCTCATCCTGTAATGTGAAATACCGCGTTTAAAATCATAAAGAACAACAGTTGAATCTATTGTTTTAAATATTTTGACATTTGAGATGTTAACAGCTTACTAACCTAGTAATAGCTTGCATTTCTTGTCTCTATTGTGTTTCTAATTCTTTTACACTTAATAATAATATCAGTTAAAATAGTTCTCACGATACCTGGTTGATAATTAAACCCGTAGTACCTATGATGTAAAATACTCTAAAAATAAATGGTTAAAATTGGTATAATATTTTGAGTAATATAATGAGAATTCAGATAAATAAATGACTATTATCCTTAAAATTTAATATTTTCAATTCATCAGAATCGTTGGTTCCTAATAGTTTAAAATGCTCATATTTCTCTAGAATATTATAATATTTCCAAATTGTAATTTTCAGCATCAGAACTCTAATATTCTATCAAGCCAATATTCCACAAATAATGTTATCCAAGGGGAAAGCATGTGGGTAAAACAGTTAATGTCGCTAATCCCCATGCCGACCTAACGCCCTTTGGCTCCACTGTTCATATTAATGAGCTCGTTATCCAGCTTTTAACATAACTTTTACAAATTGACTTGGGTTTAGAATGAAAATATTATTTTATAACGGTAGTCAACAAGTTTCAAAGCTTTGGCAAAGAAGATTAGAGCTGAAACCTAACGTAACGGTGAACAAATGTTTGGTTTAAGTTTAAATCAATATTAGTGTGTTTTAAAATACAATAAACCCCTCACGCTGGTTTAATGTGGGATGAAGGTATCTGGTATTTTCATTATATGGAAAGGGAAAGCGACTGAAGCTTGATTCACACGTTCTCCGGAAATAGAAACCACATTCTGTTGTACGGGAACAGTGATCACGTGATCAGAACTGTATGTTGACCCGCGGAGCTTTGCAACGCACACTAGGAAGAGCTTTTAGCTAACATAATTACTTTGTTTAGGAGTGGATGATCAGATCTTTCAGTAAACATCCACTTTGGATGTATTTCCAATAGTGTTTGACACAAATCAACACCAATCGACATACACATCCATGTGTTGTTTCACATCACCCCATCACACTCGCCACAGTGGTTAACCTGTCTCTAGTTTCACTGCGCTTGCGCATTGAATAGCGTTGGTTGGCTGGGATCGTTGATTGGATCTCTCTTGCAAATTATGTGGCACATATAGAAGAGAACATTTTCAATTATATTTTTCTTTTTTCTTTTTTCTTATTCAATAATATCCTTCCTTAAAAATAATTCCATCAATTTAAATAAAGTGAATTAATCTGAGATATCCCAAGTTTTAATGTCTATTCTTAAGTTTGATTTCTCCTGAGAAGGTTTACATCAGACACATTTTACAAAAAAAGTTACCATAGAGTGTTTCTAACCAACTTTGGTGGTCACGAGGTCCAAGACGTAACTCTTACAGCCTACTTAACAGAATATGATAGGAGAATCGAGGTTTGAATCCCTGTCGGATGTGCTTAGAGTGTTTTCCCTGTATCTTACCTCAAATGTGGACACTTATTCCTAAGTCAGCCTTCCTTATTCCTAACACTTAGGAGTAATTAGTAATTGTGTGTTCAACTCTAACAAGTAGTATGACGTGGTGTTAAATTAACAAAGTATAAACAGTATCTTCTCTCAATCTCTTATCGATTACAGAGCTTGGTGGTTGGATGTGTCACTAACATCGGGTCTGCTGTTGACCAGATATGTCAACACTCCAATAATATTGCCAATGCCTCAACGAATATAATCCCGTCCCTTGGGATTAAATAATCTTACATTTTACTGAAAAATGTGTTTCTCCAATGGCCACCATTTGTTCAGATTTTATTTTAATTATACTATAAATAAAATAAACAAATTAATATAAGATTGACTTAAGCCTATTTTACCTAAAATTAGATACTTTTTGGTGGCATTATTTATTTTTATATCTTCCTAACTTACGAGTCCCTAAACACGTACAACATTTGAAAACTCACGTTTGAAACACGCATCCATAAATAATGTGTTCTTATCACAGGTTAGAAAAATGCAATTTTTCATAATCTATGACATTAGAACTGAGTTCCCACTGTTACATATAAATGGGGAAGTTAATTAGCTGTTATAAAAGGTTCATGCAAATAACAATTTAGCATTATGGATTAAATAGTCAAGCTATTATATTGGTTAGTTAGGGTTATAGTTTCATCTAAATATAATATTCTTTAAGTTGAAAAATGACACCTGGACACGGGAATTGAACCCAGTACCTTTAGCCTAGTACGTCCTCTCATTACCTGGGTCATTCTTCACTCATATTTTAAGGCAGAATATATTATGACAAGATGTCATTTTTCAATCTAGAGAATAATATCTAGCATTTTTACACAGCTATGTCCTTGGATGTAGAATTGTAGAGAGGAAAGTCATATAATAAGGGTGTAAGTGCCAAAAATCTAATTTAGAGATAATCAAATAAAAAATATTTCTTAGAAAAAAACAAAAATCCCTAAATTTAGTATTTTACTGTATTATTTTACTTAGGAGAAAAGATTTTGTAATAGTACTAACTACAAATTCATACTTCATCTTACACTAAAAATTGTAAGCATGGTGTGAAGAGAAACAGCTTAAGGGGCCTGTTGAATATTCCATTATTCGCTATTT
>CABFWB010003526.1:64801-77490 GCA_902151455.1 Timema bartmani | reverse complement strand
AATAATTCTCTTTCACAAAACACTGCTTCCCATATACTCTCTTACTATCTCTCCCACACACACTGACTCTTTCTCACACACATTTTATCTCTCACACTCTCTTACAGACACCTTCTCTTATCGACATACTCAATATCACTCTCTTTCTCACACTCTCTCACACATTCTCTCACACATTCTCTTACCTTCCTCTCACACTATCTTTATCTCACACACATTCTCGCACACACACTTTCACACATGATCTCACACATTCTCCCACTTTTCTTTCACACCCTCTCCATCACACACCTTGTCTCCGATAAATTAAATATTCCTCTTTGGTTAAAAATAATAACTTGATTCTAAGTTGAGTTGTTTGGTGCAAAAAATAAATAGAGCTGGGTGTCAGGTAGTTTTAAATTTCTCATTGGGGCGTGAAGGGGGAAAATATACGTTTTGATTCAAACTAAACACCTAAAGCTAGATATATATGTAAAGTTGAGAGCATTGGACGAGTAAACCTTTAACTAGAAAGTTAAGTGAAAGCTTATTATAATGATATTCTCCTTAAAAAAGTTTGGAATACAATTTAATGCAATAATCTGCAGTCATCACTGCAATGATTCACTGTTTATACGTATATCAGCACACTATTATGTATATATATATATCACTTATATCAACACGCAACACATAAACCAAGCTAACTTAAATACAGTACAAGCACACTACCTACTACCCAAATATTTAATTTGCTACTGTGAGAGTGGAAGTCTCGTATTCACAANAAAAAAAAAAAAAAAAAAATCGACCGTACTGAGAATCAATCCCAGCTGACTTAAATTGATACTATCAGTTCTTTATGCCGTTATTGTTCCAGGATTGCTCGTACCATCTCGTCACATGGAACTTTAAATACATTCCTACCAGCATTATAATAAATGTATCTTTAAAAAAATATATTTTAGCGTCACCTAACAGGCAGGGTAAATAAGTTACTGTCGCTACCCCTGCGTCCCGTGGGCCTAAGTGTCAGGATGGGCTTGGCGGGATGGGAAGGCAGTGGCAAATAAGTGTAGGGCTCGTTTTGATTTTGTTTATTGGAATAGACTAATTACGCTACTTTGGCTTTAACGTGTTATTGTGTTGGCACTTACGTGGCGCCACACATCCCTGGACATCGTGGCCCGGGGCAATTTCTAGGTCGGTACCTAGAAATCTCCAACCACCCACCGCGAAGGGTAGGATGATCCGGTTCAGGCCGAATATCCAGGGAGGCGAGAATTAACTCCTCCTCCCCTTCCAGTATATTGCTGATATGATCGACACCGGGGACTCGTACCTTCCATCTATCCAGGGTGGTGGTACCTGGAGCTGTTTATTTCCGCTCACAGAAGCGACCTTACGATCTCCATTCTTTCCCGTGTGTAGGGGATTGGGATTACGCCCATTATGCTACTAATGTATAATGAGATGTAGGATTTATAGCTAATTGAAAGAGTTTAGGAAAAGGTACTTATTCTAGCCCTACTTAGCAGTCCGTGCTCCGACCAATATTTAGTGTCATAGCCCTAGCTGGTGTCGAACACCCAATCACCCGGTGATGTAGTCCTACTGTTGTTATCTAGATCTGACCTTCAAGATGTATTGGGGCGTACTCCTCCGTACAGAACAGGGACTAAAGCTGTACGATATTCTCCCCACAATTTGGTAGCTGAGTATGTAAAGGACTTCGGACTACCCCCCTAACAACTGGTATACTTATCTCTAGTCCCCTGTCCTCAAAATATAAAAAACTCGCTGCTATATACCAAAAAGGAGGAGTGTTTCCCCTAAGCTACTAGTTTTGAAAATACTTTGTTATGCCACTTCCAAAACAAACAATGTTTTTAAAAATATGACAACTTGGGAATGTGTGGAGTGCCAGGCCACCACTGTGGTTCGGATTAAACTGTAGGTCCTCCATTTCATCTCATAATCACCCTACCATTACACATTAGCGTAAGTGCGTATAACCCGAACGGATAGTAATAGGCGGTGCTAATAGTAATAATAATAATAATAATAATAATAATAATTAAAAAATATGATCTAGTATGAATATCCGATTGCTGATTCAGGATATTTGACGTGTCAGTTCTTAGGCTTACGTCATTCTTGCATGATGTAGATTACCTAAGGTTGCAAATTATGAAATTATTGTTTTATTAGATTTTGCATCTGACTGTACATCACATCCAAAGGTCTCATTCTATTGTTCGTCTCTAGTTGAGCTCGCCTTAGGGGAAAGTGTGTGGTCATACATTGTGATCATAGTCTTTTCCCACGCTCACAAACAAAAGATGAGATGTAAGAAAAAGCATTTGTTTTTCCAGTTTTTATGGCAAAACATTTTTTTTGGCCAAAATAAATAAAAAATTGCTCCAGTATAAACATAGAATTTAGTTTTCTTCACATGATAACCATAACATTTCTTGAATATATGTTCAAGAGTGTTTTTGAAATTAATGACAACTTTTTTCTTCATTAAAAAAATGTCTTAGATAATGCCACGGTACTTATTGCAAATATTCAGTAACTGTTGATATTAACATGTGAAGAAAATTAAACTACGTGTTTGACCTGTAGCATTATTTTATTTATTTTTTTCAAAAAGGTTTTTACATCAAAACTAAAAAAACAATAGCCTATTATCGCGTCTCATTCAATTCCATCTTAGGCGTAACATAGCCAGATACCTCTGTTTATGAAGAAGCTCCAGGTTTAGTTGAAATAAACAGTCTGAAGCAAATA
Source organism: Timema bartmani (assembly GCA_902151455.1). Classification (NCBI taxonomy): domain Eukaryota; kingdom Metazoa; phylum Arthropoda; class Insecta; order Phasmatodea; family Timematidae; genus Timema; species Timema bartmani. Next base: position 74,715 of record CABFWB010003526.1, on the reverse strand, counting down.
TTTCACGTTTACATCGTTCAGTGCTATATTAATAGCTGAGACCTTCAATGGTGGGAAGACAGACTAAACGTCAAGTTCATCTAGTCTTCTTTCCAGGTGATAATGGCTTATGGGCTTAGGGTTCTATATGAGTTCTGAAGGTATTTATTTTCCAAATTATTCGCGCTGAGAGTACATTTATTTTAAACAACACATTTTTTAATCCCTCCATCGCGTAGTTCAATTCCGAGTTGTGCTAACAAAGATCTATTGACTATTTGTAGTCTACATTGGTGAGTGTTCAAGATAAATGTCTGGATAATCTAGTCTGGTTTGTTGGTCAATGGGAGCTTGAGATTCTAATTAATTCCGAGTGAATATACATGTAGGGTGTTTATTCAATACCGCACCGGATTTCACTTCGTGAAAAGATGAAACCTTCGGGAAAGGGGTTGCATTATGGTTTTCATTCTACTTTGTGTTAAGGACTATCTCCGGGTACATTGGGGGAATTTTGTAAACAGGTTTTTATGAAAAATATTTTGGAGAAGGTTCTTACTTCCCCCTAAATTTTAATCCACCTATGTCAGTCCATAGATTGAATACTAACAAGAATAAATACCAAATATATCTGCACCAGTGGTGGCGTGGTTTAATGCGTCATTCTAGTGTTAGATTGGATTGCCATTGATGGGGAGATCAAGGTTCAAATCCCCGACAAATGAACTTAGGCTGGTTTCTTCTAAAAAGTTTCTCACTCATCCTCTATTCAAATACGATAACAGAGTCAGGAAGAGGACTACTTAGTTTAAATTAAATGTACTCATATTTTCTTGGAGGGAGGTTGGGAGACAATTTTTAAAAATAAAACCTCTGTACACCCGTTAGTAATTTGAACCTTGACTTGGATAAAGGTAGAATTTAGTGGATGTGTATCCAAATTTGCGTGAAGGGAGAGTGGGAAACCATTTAGGATAAAATATCCACAGAACATCCAACAGGAATTCAAACTCCAAAATCACCTTCACTGTTATTCCAGTATAATATTAAATGTATGCTATAGACGATGTGGCTAATGATACGGGTATTATAAAATAATTTAAACTAAACATTTAGGCTGTCCACAAAATATGTGTTCAATTGGAAGGGTAGTTCTTAGGGTGCAAACAAATAATAAAATCTCCTTTATCATGAGTCTGGAATTTCTTATTTAAAATGTTACATATGAAAGACTAATAAAAGCCTCGAACCACTATGCTTACTTACCGGAGTATTGAATTTGCAGTGAAATGAGAAGTTATAAATAATGTTACCGGTTATCTTAGGGTAACGAGACCAACATTGCATCAGAGAGTGAAAAACACTGATAATACGGAATATTATTGTTTGTCAACCTTTCTTTGATTGCTGTCTCCAAGCTTACTTTTTATACTCAATGACTAAAACTTTTAAACAATAACTTACTTTACACTTAATTTGAACGCACTAAAATTTCACAATTTTGAAATAAATCCTGACAACTCAACAAGATGTAGCCGTGGCGTGGCGTTCAGTGGCAAGCAACTGACTCAACAGTTAAGCGGTGGACAATGATATTTTAGGCGACACAATGCGTGGAAATGATGGCTCACCCAATGATTCACTCCTCTATTCATGCTAGACGGCCGAAACAACTTGGATGGTTTCTCAGACAATTCATCGTGACATGGACCGTGTTACCACCTCGGATAATACGTAACCTCAGACCATTGGGTCTTTATTGTATTATATTATAAACTGTATATACACACATATATATATATATATATATATATATATATATATATATATATGTGTGTATATATATATATATATATATATATATATATAGAGAGAGAGAGAGAGAGAGAGAGAGAGGATGTTTCAGTGAAAACACACAAAAATTAAACAGGACATAGGGGATGCTCTACCGAACATTTTGAGATAGGGAACGTGTGGTCTGCTAAGCCAGCCAGCTAAAGGGGATATAGGCTTAAACATGTGGGAGAAATCATATTCTGAAAATTGAAAAATGACACCTGGACACGGGAATCGAACCCGTGACCTTTAGCTTATTACGCCAATGCTCTACCTACTGAGCTATCCAGGCTCATTCTTCACTCATATTTTAAGGCAGAGTCTATAATGGACTTAGCGGAAATCATCGGCTACAAATATGTGATTATATTAAGATCACGAGCTATCAGATAACGCAGCCATCTGCGACTCGGTTGTTGGCTTATTACTGCCATTTGTACAATTATTAAATTGTAAGGGATTGCATATTAAGAATTAATAGCCAAAGCTATTATTTATGCTTTTAAATAACATATTCTGAAAATTGAAAGGTAAGATAAAAATATGAGTTAAGAATGACCCTAGGCACGGGCGAATCCTGCATAGCTCAGTGGTTAGAGCATTGACGTACTAAGCTAAGGGTCCCGGGTTCAATTCCCGTGTCCAGGTGTCATTTTTCAATTTTCAGAATATGATATCTAGATGGAGTAGTTCCCACTAAAAGCATAAATAATAGCTTTGGCTATTAAATGTGGGAGAAAGCCTGAAGGCTATTTCGTATGGGTATATCTCAAATAACTGGTATATCAGACCCCAGTGAACACAGACTTGGAATTGGTTTCCAGGATTGTCGTCGCCTGTGATGTGATTCGCAACATGCATGGGATATTTGAACGGCTGCGGCAGAATATCTTACGCCGATGTCATCATGCTTGCGTTGAAGTTGTTGGCCATCATTTTGAGTAACTGTTGTGAGGTACGAAATGATAGGTTTCCTCCAGTTTGTCAATGATATGGTATACTGTACAGTACTATCTGTATGTAATGTTACAACTAAATGTAAATAAATTACATGTAATGATTAGTTAGCTGTAAATAAACCGGACGTTAATAACAACGTTAGATATGTTTAGGCCCATATGCCACTTTTCTGGCTCCACAGACCCATCTCAAAATGATGAAAAAGATGAAATTTTGAATTGGAAAATTTTCCGCAGTGACGGCTTGGGTTTGAGGGTTTAAATTGTGGAGGTGGCACCTAGAGCCTATTGTACTTCAAAATACAGTGTGATAAGAGACGAGTAGCATATAGAAGCAGAAGGAAGCACAGAGGACAATATTGGGCCAACCTCAGAATTATTTTATTTAACTTATTGATGATAACAAATTGAAGTATGATTTAAGAACATAACGGGTCTACAAAGACTCACATTCATTTGTTTCTTTACTAGTTTTTTAGAACTGTGTCCTATCCGTTCGGGCTATACGCCTATGTACAAATTACGCTAATGTATTAGGGATAGGGAAGGTTGAATTCAATTGAATTGCACCCGCATTTATGTGGATAGTGAGTAGTGAGTGGAAAAACATCTCAGTGTATCCGAAGCGAAATCCGAACTCCATGTCACGGCAGTCTAGTCTATTGCTAGAGTAGCGCGTTGGACCATGCGGTCAGCGAAGCAGGTGTTTCTTACTTACTACTACTACTACTACTACTACTACTACTACTACTACTACTACTACTACTACTACTACTATTACCACTACTACTGCTACTATTACCACTACTACTACTACTACTACTACTACTACCACTACTACTACCATTACCACTACTACTACTACTACTACTACTACTACTACTACCACTACTACTACTACTACTACTATTACCACTACTACTACTACTATTACCACTACTACTACTACTATTACCACTACTACTACTACTACTACTACTACTACTACTACTACTACTACTACTACTATTACCACTACTACTACTATTACCACTACTACTACTATTACTACCACTACTACTACTACTACTACTACTACTACCACTACTACTACTACTACTACTACTACTACTACTACTACTACTACTATCACTACTACTACTACTATTACCACTACTACTACTACTATTACCACTACTACTACTACTACTACTACTACCACTACTACTACCACTACTACCACTACTACTACTACTACTGCTGCTGCTACTATCACTACTACTACTACTACTATTACTATTACCACTACTACTACTACTGCTACTACTACCACTACTACTACTACTACTACTATGACCACTACTACTACTACTACTACTACTACTACTACTACAACTACTACTATTACTACTACTAATACTACTACTACTACCACTACTACTACTACTACTACTACTACTTACTAATACTACTACTACTATCACTACCACTAATTATTATTACTGTTATTATTATTATCCATTTAATCAGTTGAAATTAATCAACAGGAAATAATAATTGAAAGCTTTGCGTTTTGGAAAATTTTCCGGAAAAAACACAGGGAAAATTTTCCGTCTCACATCTCTACATCCTCTATGTCCTGTTTAATTTTTACCCGCTTTCACCGAAACACCCTATATATAATACAACAACTGCCCCGTTTCAATAATTTGGATACAGAGGTCTAGTTTAAATAAAATAAATGAAATTAAATGAGAAATCAAATGCTTACATATGTATACTTATTTAAGAAACTTGTGGTAAATAAATACTTATTTATAAAATGAGTAATTAATTAGTTTCTAACTCTCACGTATTGCTCTAGTCTTAACTTAGTAGTCGTGGGGAGGTCAGGATTCAAATCATGACTGGGTTTGCTGAATATACTTTTACTAAATGTCTCCCCAAACTACGTTACCAAAAATGGTGGTAAAATAACTCTAATCTCCACCTTCCTCATCCACCTGTATACTACACTTTGAACAAATGCACAGTACACCTTTTTGAGATATTTTACATAATATATTTCACCAGTTAACGAATTTATACAAGCCCTAACCTAGTTTGTATTATAACAATAATGTCGAGCAATGGCCGCAGCAAAGCTTTGCTACTCCGGTGATAGCTTGTTGAAATTTCTCTGATAGATTAATTTTAGGTGAAACGGGTCATCAGTCACTTCACGGATTTCTGTGAGCAAGCGAGAAAGTACCTACAAGTTTTGCCTGAAAAATAGTTTCACGTACATTTAAGGGATCTTCTACATGCCGTAATCGACAGGCTACTAACGGCTTTACTTCCACTTTGAAGGAAGTTTTGCTGCGGATTTCTGTCGCTTGGTAAAAATCCGTTGACCCCGACTTGGTTTGAACCTATGAACACCGGACCCTGGAGTGAGCACTTTACCGACCATCGAGATCTACAAGTCAGTCTGTAGCTCGTGCTGAGATAGCAACATTACAAATAAATAATCAATTAAAATATGAAAACATTTGTATTTAATCAATGATACGTTAAAAACCAAAGTCATAATCATCTTAGCTTATGAGATAGTGATGAGTAGGGTTATTTTAGAGGAATCAGCCATAATTAGCGTGGAAAGGAGATAGAAAACACAGTATTAACATGTAACTGTGGAAAGCTGCCCTGAGTGCACTCTTCCGAGACTCGAACTAGTACCTCCCTATCGCGAGCAATCAACTCTCTTGTGAGCCTAACATCAATAAATGATGAATCCTTGTCCAATGATACTCTTGGCTGCAGGTTTATTCTGCATGGGAACGTGTAAGGCTGTATTTGAAGAGGGGAGGGGGACAGGTTGGTCGGGAGAGCTTGCCATTTCCAAAGTTGGACTCAACCAACGTCATCCAATAAAACTTTGTCGGTTACGCCAACCACCACATAGAGTCTTAAACACTAACAAGCGTATGAACCCCTGTAAATTCTCTTTGTTCTGGACCGACATTTCAGTTGCGTCTATAGCAAGTGTATTCAAGACTAAGGGTGATGTTACAGCAGTGGCGTTTTGTGAAATTCTACCAGGGTAGGAATAACCCTTTGAAACGACAACGTACCAGCTTGATAGTTTCATGTGGCGACCCATATGAATTTCATTCCCTTGATGCAGAGCTTTGTGTCGTTTAGTTTTATACATTATAATTTAATTAGTATATATAATTTTAAACCCATGCTATTAATGAATTATTTGAACTATTTGAAAGTTCGGGATTCAAATCCTTGTTTGTGTAAGGTTTATTTGTGGCTCAAAGTAAATGAGGTACGATGAATTCGGAGCTCACTACAAATGCATTGCCAATTGGATCAAGCACCTTAAAAAATTTATTTTTTCTTAGCACCGCATTCCGTTTGGGTTATAAGGTTACTAATTACACTAATGGTTTTAGGGATAAGGAAATTATTTTAATAGGAAATTTACATGCATTTACGTGGAAACTATTTAGGCTAAAACTTTAGTACACCCGACCATGATTCGACCCTCAATTGGCTCATCATCGGCAATTTAGCTTACTATAAGAATAGCGTCTTATACCACGTGGCCAACTAAGCGTGTAAGAGTTTATTAAATTAAGCTATTTTTAACCATGCCATGCTACCCGTCTGGCCATTGGCCACTGGCCCATTGGCCATTTTAATTACTTATGCTTATGGGGCACGTATATGTAAGGTGGATTTAAAAGGACATAAACCCTCACCTTTGTGAAGTAAGAAGGGTGAAAAAATTTAGGAAAAACTAACGTCAATTAACCATTGCGGGATTCTAACCCTTATCTCGCAGGTCTCGGCAAATCAGACTACACCCAAAATCATTGCTGAGAGAACTGCAGGTCTTACTGTGGATTCACACCTTCTCCTAAAAACAAACACAGAACAGAAACATGGTCACGTGACAAGCTCTAAGCCAATCACAAGCTTCCCGTCTCATCGGCGCGAGCTGTTCTGCTAAAGTATAACTAAGCTCTACATCACTAGCTCTGCTCGAGATGTTCGGCACGGGAGAACTAATCAAGTCTCGCCTCAGGAACCTAAAAACTGTATGAACAGGGCCTATGTAATGGAACGCACTTATCAGCGACAAAATTGGGTGCAAATTTAATCCACGAAACAATTTTAATGAAATCGTCTCAAGGGACTGTTTGTTTAGTATCAAAAATGGATTTGCCCTTTGTACACCATGATGTCCCTTTTATTTTGAGACGGAGGCAGTTCCCAGTCAAAATAGCGTTCTCAATGTCTATTAATAAGTCACAAGATCAAACCTTGGATCGGCCTTTTCCAGGGAGTGAAGCTCAACAGACGTGAGGAATAAAGTAATTAATGGATCAAATCAAGGGATACTGATACCGAAAAACCCTACAGTATACAAAAAAAATATATCAGGAAATTTTTTAATTTATTTATAAAAAATAATATTTAGTTAGTAATTTTTCACTTTAGCCCCTCTTTATATAATTAAGTGACAGAAATATACTTATTTAACAGGTTAGGTTGGATGGCATCAGCTTGTACAGTTTATACAGACTTAAAACTAATTAATAATAAAAATCAATAGATCTGTATTTATAATTTAATTAATTAACTAAGAATAAGTTTAAGCTATCAATGTAAATAAATAGCCATAAGATTGCCCCAAATATCATCCTCTAGTTATATTTTGGCGTCTGTAGTAGTTCTACCTGTAGTTTTTTTTAATAATATTTTATCTTTAATATTTCTATTACTCAACTAATGTTCTAGGTTTTAGTTAACCATGAAAATAAAAAAAAAATGTGAAAAAATAAATATTAAAACATGATCATTCAAAATTTTGATTCTAAATAAGTGTTCCTAATCAAGTTTTCACTATTTTTTTTTTAGAAAAACGCAAATTATTTTAAAATAACATGGTGTTCTGATGTGATTAAAACCGTATTTAAATACCAGAGTTTACTTGAAACTTCGCCCGCATTTATATCTAGTAAATTAGTTTAGCTCTGATAATTTAAGCCGTTGATAGCTACATATACTAGTAGCAATCCTAACAGCCAAAATTGGTTAGCTAAAAAACATGAGTTGATCAACTTAATTGGCTAGAAGACTTGGTTTGGTTACTATAAATTTAAGTAATAAATAAATGGTACGGAACTCCGCACGGACTTTCTCGCTCTATTGTTTAAAAATGGAGATATTTACTCAAAACTCGTAATATATGTGAAACGAAATAATATACATTAGAAAACCTAAACATAAATTGTACGATAGTTAAATAAAATAAATTTGAGTCCCGGTTTTAACTTTTATAATATTTTTTTTTTTTTTAGAATTAATGTCCTCATTTGTATGTTTAGACCAATATAATAGATCAATATTGGGTCCACAAAGGTCAGCACTTCATATTAAAATTTCATATTCCGGTTAAAATTTTAATATTTTATTAGGTGTTGCACATCTTCAAGTCATAGAATTGGTATAAAATTCCTCGTTAGTAAATTTTGGCTGATAAAAAATGTAAATATTGACTATTGAGTCTAAAATGAAGGAGATAAATCATTGTTATACAAACATTTATCCTAAGAAGTTGAAGGAAAAATAAAATTCACTTTTTGAGAGACATACCTATATTTAATTACTCTATGGCATTAGAGAATGATTGCGTTAAAACATAAGTAGTATCTGTGTACAACTAAATCTCAAAAAATTGTATTAATATATTTGCCAGTATCTCAGAAACTATTGGTTTCATATAAATCTAGCTCAAATAAAAGTTTTCTAATTTTAATAGTGCTACAATTTTGCAAGATAAGTTATTTATTATCTTCAATAGGTGTGGAGATATTAAAATTTCTGCTTCTGTTTAATACCCTAAAAGACATTTTCATGGGAAAATGGAAATAGCCATTTTATTATAATCTCAATTTTAGGGTTAAACACCACACACAAACAGACGGCATTGCAAAAACCTCTTTTTAGGCTTCGGGGGGTCATGAGACGTTGATATCCATCAACCTTTCAGGTTAAATTATTTTAAGGTTGCAGTTCTTTACCTTAATATTTGAAAAGTTATAATATATATATATATATATATATACATGTTCATAGCTTGAAAGCTATTGGTTTTATAAAAATCTGTTTCAATTAAAAGATTTGTATTAATAATAGCACTACATATTTTCAATGATAAGTAATTTCACATCTCAAATAGTTTCGGGGATGTGATAGAAAATGTGAATTCACACACAAATCGGAAACCCTTAAAATCATTTTGCCGAAATAAAAAGGGCTCGCCTGAATTGCGCCAATTCTCTTAGCTCGGACCCGAATTGCGCCAAGAGCTTAAAAGTGCCCCCCCAGACCAGACCTGAATTGCGCCAACTGTGAAAATAAAGTGCCCCCCTCAGATCAGACCTGAATTGCGCCAACTGTAAAAATAAACAAATAATAATGCTATTGTGGAGGGTAAGAAGGACACAAGTAAAAAAATATAATTTAATTAACTATATTAAGCTCAAAATCAAACAATATTATATCAGAGTGAAATTTCTGTTTTTAAAACATTGTCAATAATAGCTATATGTATGCTAAGTAATAGTATAACAAACATAATATAAACAAGTCATACAAAGGAGTTTTGGAAGGACACACACTTCACTAAGCTTAATCTGTCTATTTCTCTATTCCTAAACTGTTTAAGTTTTTTTTCAATGAATGATTGTTTCAGCTTAGACTTATTATCCGTCTTTTGTACATTACCTTCTCTTACACTGTTGATTCGAATGTACGTGTCAGTTTGGACCAATTTTAAATTTTGTACGAAGACAAAAATGTTTGGGTGTGGAGAAGCACATGATGAATTAAATCTAGAATGGAAGCTCTCGCACGCATTTGTTGTCCTCCATAAGTCCGATGAGTCAGCTGCCCAAATGCGCGGCGGGAATGTCGCTTGCTCCATCACATCTATATATGTTTCAGTTAGGTAATCTGCGAAGCTCGTCAGTTTTGTATCAGCTGGCTGGATGCTGATCAGATCGCAGAAAGCGTCTTCTACTTCTTCGGGCCTCAAGTAAGTGAGTCCAAAACAGTAGTGGAGCCATTTCCCTCCATCCGAGTTTTCGTCTTTGTACGTGG
>CABFWB010003526.1:35736-62315 GCA_902151455.1 Timema bartmani | reverse complement strand
TTTTCCTGTGTCTGTACCTCTGTGTGGATTAACTTTGAAGGCCTTACTTCAATATTTTCAGCTTTCCTCTTAACTGCGTTGCTAATGGATCTTCTGTTCAACACTTGATCTAGTAGTGGTTCGTGGTTGTGCGCGTCTTCAGTCCGCGAGAAAATATTTCCACCATCAAGGGTAAATATTTTAGCCTTGCAGTCCTTTTTAGTGCATCGCCACCTCTTTTCCCTCGCCAACTTCAATTGATTCACCTGTCGATACATATACTTATTATAGACAGTCAGAACTTTCCCTTTTTCACTATAAATCCTTTCCATATCAATAATTCTCGCTAATATTATCACCGTTCAAACAAAACCCGAACAAAAATAAAACAAATACACCAGGACAGTCAGTGTTGTCGAGACAATTAATAAGTATTGGACAGACGGATGTCAAAACTACTGTTACAAGTCTTGTTGGGGGCACTTAGGGCGTTTTTACATTCCCTTACTAAGGGAGGAAAGACATGAAGTGGCGAGAAATTGTTTGAGATGGTTTTTGTTTGTATCATCCCCCCCACCTCCCTCCCCGAATACCTGAACTCGACTTGGCGCAATTCGGGTCCGGGATTAGTAAACAGTTTTTAATCCCTTAATGACTGACGCAATTCGGGTCTGCCCAATAAAAATACTGATTAATGCTTAGAAATGAAATTTAATTAAAATTGTTGAAGCCGATTTTGATCAAATAGATTTTTTTTCTTTTTGTCCTTCAGTAAACTACCTTTTATTTTAGGGTTGGATATTCAATTCCAAAAATCTCTCGAGACAACCCCATGAAAACTCTAGATACCAAGTTTCAGTCTGATAGGTAAAATAGTTTAGGCTCTAGTCTGAGGTACAGACATACAGACAAACGGAAACAAAAAAACACATTTTCAGATTCGGGTTGGGAAGGGGTCATGAAACGTAGAAATTCATCAAAATCTCGATCACATACTTTCTCTACTTGTAAGATAACGAGAAATTAATAATAGTTTTATGGTTTTGGTCTAAGATAAAGTATGGCTTGTGTTACTTGGTGACCAAAACGATATTGTTATTTTAAATTTGTTGTATAGTAAATCTATAAATCTAGTCACCATGGTTTTGTAGCAAGTAAGATCTGGTTTGTGGCAAATGATGAGAGGAAATATCTTTTTACCGAAACTTTGTAGCAAGAAATATCTGGTTTGTGGCAAATGATTACTGGAAATGTCTTTTCACTGAAAGTTTGTAGCAAGATAGATCTGGTTTGGGGCACTTGATGACAGGAAATGTATTTTCACCGAAACTTTGTGATAGAAGATAAAATTTAATCACAGTAACTGTATTTGATTGTAGTATTTAAATTTATTTGGGAACATTGGATAATCATTAATTGCTGCCACCTAATTCTACTAATTTGACACTAATTTATTTCTTTACCAATTATATGAATTTATATCAGTAACATTTTAATGTAACTTATTAAATAATTATAATTAATCAAAACAATAAAATGGAGATGTCATTGTCTGTTATATAAACATGCTTTATAAATGCACTTGGGTGGCTAATGCTATTTATCTGTTTTTACAAAAAGAATTTTCAAATATTAAAGTAATGTTTTTTCTTTCATTCTATAGGAGCTATAAACTTTAGAGTGTTTACTGCAGATTTGTTTACGTGCTAATATTGCTGTGAATATTTTATATGCTGGCAAGTTTTATACATTCACTGAATACAAAATGCAAATTAAGAACTTTTCAAACTTATTCTCATACCAAATAGAGACGGTTCTACCTACTTCTTCTTGATACTTTTTAAGAAATATATCTCTCCTTTCTTTTAACATTCGTCTCCATAACTTGTATCAAGAAACTTGGGAAAACTTGTAAATCTCTATTATCTAAGATACTTTAGAAGTAGTCAACCAGGCTTCAAATTAATGCTTGTCTAAATCCACTTATCTTTCTGTGTACCGCTACAAGTGAAAAAATGTGTTTATATTAATAAAGATATGGCTGGGATTAATATAAATACTTTTTAATTGCACATTCTAATTAGAAAATCATTTAAAGAATTTCTTAATAAAAGTTTTCGCCATTCCATTTCCATTTATATTCCTTATTTATAACACATATTAGCCATAGTTAAAAATAAGTTAGTTAAATATATAAATTTATTGCATTATAACAATAAATAAGACTTGGCTATATAATCGTTAGATTTAATGAATATATTTGATCAAAATAAGGAATTAATACTTTGAAATAATATTGGATAAATTATGTAATAACAGAACGTGTCTGGCAAGTTAGTCATTAAATAACATAAATTAATTACAGTGGATACAGTATAAACGTGACTGGTATAAGCTCATGTGTTTGGATCGAATAGTTATAAGATGATCGAAATAGGATTATTAACAATATGTATATATATATATATAGTAAGTAATGAGTAAATATACCAGTAAATATACACAATAAAGTGACAAAAAACTAATTTAAAATTGATAATGAATCTTATGTGAGAATAAACCAAAAATGTATAAGAAAAATTCTTAAATGATTGTAGCAAGTGAAAATGCACATATAATTTTATAAGCTCATATAGCGAACTAAATGAACCAATAAAATTAGTCAAATTAACAACTAAACATAATATTGTAACTGGGGTACTGGTGCATGACCTGACGGTCCACAGGCCGTTCATACGTCACTTTTTGAACCACGAGTTCTTGAGGGGTTATTGGAGTACGTCACTGTTTGAACCACGAGTTCTTTAGGGGTTATTGGAACACGTTGCTTGCTAAGCAAGAATTAAAATACGTATGGATCACTCAAGGTTTTGGTTACTAAAATTTAAATGACAAACACAAACTCTGATAAGAGACAATTAAATTAACTACAACAAAACAAGTCACTGAATTAATAACCCTGTCCCATACACTGGACACCCTGGCCCACACACTGGACACACTGGCCCACACACTGGACACGCTAGCCCACGCACTGGACACGCTGGCCCACGCACTGGACACTCTGGCCCACACACTGGACACCCTGACCCACACACTGGACACACTGGCCCACACACTGGACACGCTGGCCCACGCACTGGACACGCTGGCCCACGCACTGGACACTCTGGCCCAAACACTGGACACCCTGACCCACACACTGGACACACTGGCCCACACACTGGACACCCTGGCCCACGCACTGGACACGCTAGCCCACGCACTGGACACTCTAGCCCACACACTGGACACTCTGACCCATACACTGTCCCACACACTGGACACGCTAGCCCACGCACTGGACACGCTGGCCCACACACTGTACACTCTGACCCACACACTGGACACACTGGCCCACACACTGGACACGCTGGCCCACGCACTGGACACTCTGGCCCACACACTGGACACCCTGACCCACACACTGGACACGCTGGCCCACACACTGGACACCCTTATCTACACACTGGGCACGCTAGCCCACACACTGGACCCACTAGCCCACTCCTGGACTCACTGGCCGGGAACCAAGAACTGATAACCCTCTGGCTAGCACAGACCAAGTGTAAAGGGTGTGACGTGTGCGTTTGGTGGTAAGCGCGGACAACTGTAGCACTCGGGTCTGGGATAGTTCAGAAAGAGTTACTCGTGAGACTTGTAAGAGTCAAGACCACCTTGTATGTGTAGAGTAGTCAGTCAGTCAGTTACCGTCCACCACGCCCACTCACACGTCACGGGATATTCGTGTGTTTTGTAACTTTAACAATAAACCACATACTTAAGTCAGCATCAGCGATTTTATTATTGCTTCTGAAACATAACCACGGCCTATGAGGGCCGACAGTACAAGGGTAACAGTCAGAGTCTACAGTACTTGGTTCGAAGAAAGTGAGCCCAGACTCTTCTATATGCAAAACTTCTCTTCCCACTATAAGCCCCTTGGCATTCAGGTTCGCCCAGCTATCTGTTAGATAAAGATGAAGCGAGGGAAGAGGGAGGAAAATAATAGTGGCTGGTGTAGCGGTCCACATAGTCGAGCCCTAGTACTGTTACAATATATTTAGAAAATCGATGACAAATTCAAGTATATAATATAATAATTAATAACAAAATAATATGTTAAATAGGAGAGTTTTTATATAGAAATTTGAAGATATTATCTATAAATACGATGTCTTATTTTGTAATAAGAATCCCTTGCTCTTTTAATTTATAGTGGATGGAAATCCTCCGTAAAGTTTAATTTATCGACATTTTAAATGTCATTGTGCGGCGTTAACAGGCGAGATTATTCACGAAAGCTCTAAATTATCAAACATAGAGAGAAACAATTAGTAAACTATGAACCTACCTTTGCGAATGGTGACTGAGAATATCTGGAGGGAAGAGATGATAACTGGGGCGCCCCATTCTTGTTTATTGAGCAATTATTAATCTTATACGATAGTGTCATGAATGTGTATCCTGAGAGCTAAAAGACGCTTGAACTCACAGTTTTTTCGCTATACCAAGAAAAGCGCGGGATTAGCGAGCCCAGAGCCATTAGGGGGGGAAGGGTCAATGCGGTGCTGACACCTAGTGCTAGTGAATAAAATTAATTATACAAAGAAGAGAGCACAGCTGGCTCAGTAGATATATTCATACTAAACAGTCATCTTCGGTAAAGTACTAGACCGGATGATATAAAAATATGAACGTAATGAAGACGTTATAAAATAATGATATGAGAAACACGTGAACCAACAATTACTATAATAATTAGTATTTAAAGTTAATAAGAGGTGTGAATTAAACTGAAAATATAACAGATCGATCAAATTTAAGTTGTAGCTATGAGATATGGGTTAAAGAAGTTTAACTGTTATAAAAGAAAACTTACATGATAAGGAAGAAGAAAAATTGTTCAATCACTGCATGATGTTAATCTAAATGGCATTACGTATAACTAATATTTAAATAGGAGAGTCAGGTTGGCAAAGAATAAACAACTAAAATATCTGTCAGAGTTCTGAAAGAATTATTTGAGTTTATTAAATGTTGTGAAAAAAATTCAAATGTGGAAATATGGATAGAGATAAATTACTAAAGAATAAGAATGGAGTTACTATATTTGGTGACTCTGGCCGTGTCAGGTCTTTACACTAAGCTGCATAGAAGAGCAGGTGAGATATACGAGAATTGAAGGGTTTTATATTTTGGTTGAAATTTAAAGTGTTAACAAGAGTTTGGATTACAAATTGAATTTGTTCATTGATGATGGTTTTCTTGTTCAATAAAGATTCTTGAATATTAATGTTTTTGGTTGTGTCCAATTTATTACCTTGATATGATTGGTGAAGGAGCTTCATACATTGGTAGATGGGCTTTGGTTGGTCTGTTTTTTTAAGTGCTCTACAAATTTTGATTTTGTTCTATTATATTTAAAATCATAAATGTGAACTTAATATCGAATCCCTAGAATCCAGTCGGTTACGCCAATGTAAATATTATCACATTCACGAGTTAATTGATTATGTTACTCTTTTGTTTTGGTTGTTATCATTTTAGTTAATATTGTTTTAATGTTTTTTATGCTCTTACTACTGGAAAAATCAATAATAGGATTGTTTTTATAATTATGTTAGCTATCCGATTGGTTTCCGGGTCTGTGTGATTAAATTTAATACATTTCGACTGATTGTTATTAGATTATGAAAAGGCTTTACCAGGGTCCTTAGGGATCACAGGGGCCACCAACATTTTTCAAACATTATTTTAATATTAAAAAAATCTTAATTTTTATTCTCTAAAATGTTTTGTAAGAAATATAAATATGAAGTGGAACACCATTCTCTGTACGCAGTGAATTATTGGATTCGTTATGCAGGATTCAAGTCAAACTTATTCATTCCTCGCTTCAAACGTCACGCAAGGACTGTATTAGTGCTCTAGTGACTGAATATAGATGCTGAGAAGGGCCAGCTGTAGTAAGGCCCTCTCAGAGTAGCCCCACTCAGTGCGATGTCTCTCAAGGTCAATCCCCATACCATTCCAGTGCGAGCTTTACACCAGCGGATGGGGCCAGCCAGAGTGGGCCCGCTATATGATAAAGATGGTCTATATTTTGTTTTATGTGTTAAGACCCAAGAAGTAATATGACACGTGAAAATTATTAACTGAAATGAATAAAGTAGATTCTTTATTTAAAGCACCATTTTATTCATTAAAACTGCAAGAAAAATTGAAATTAAATGGTTAGGATCACATAACTTTAGTGAATTAACAGTTATGCAGGTGGATTGCAAGAAATAAAGAAAGTAATTTTGCTAATACCTGGTTGATTAACAACTGTGGTCAACTGTGAGTAAAGAAAAACATTGATTATTTTATTTTTATTGTTTATTATTTGGTGGTTAGAGGCTGTGGACTATGGTAGACTGTAAGGATCTTAAAAAATTAGGTAAAAGAATTAAAAAAACATGAAGAATGTGCAATTAATTGGGAAAATGCATGAAAGTTCTGCACCCTGGCAACAAGAAACGTTCTTATTATTTCAATCCTCTAACTCTAATAAATAAGGATCCAATTAAATCTTTAAATAATAACGAAGATATAACCACTATTTAGGTGTTTTCAAAGACCTTCAAAATGCTCCCACAATTCAGGTTGGTTGTTAAATCGCAGAGGACTCTTATAGAGCCGAGAAAGAGTCTATGGCACTTTTGTAAACAGCATTTGGTAACCACGTGACACGTTATTTATGAAGTATTATTCACAATGAATACAGGTTTGAAAGAGAAATATCAGAAATTTAGGTGGCCGTGTTAGAAATGAAATGCAAGACGAATTAATTTACAAAAACAAAATGTTTATATTCCCAATATAAAAGATTAAATTCTAGTCTGAAAACTACATCCCATTTTGATACAAATCTTAAAAGTTTATTTTCCTAAGCATTAAGGTCACACAAACAAATGCTATGTTATAGTATTGGAACATTTTACAATCCAAGAGTTTTGAAATAATTCCTTGCCTAGATACTTACGAGAGAATATATTAAATTGTTTTGTATCGATTCCCGTGCTGGTCACACTTCTAAATTATAAATACTTTTTACATCTTATTTCCCCCATCAGCCAATTCTCGTTCAAGCTATACGCAGTTTAATTCCACTGATTGGTTAATATTGAGGAAGGGCGAATTTAGATGAATTGTAACCTAATTTTCGTTGAAGGGAAGTGGTAAACAATCTCATAAATAAATACCCGTATCTAACATGGCCAGGTTTCTAACCCCAAAATATGACTTCAATATAGGATTCTGACATAGCTTCACTGATGTGTTTCACTACTTTTTTTACCACTGCGCGTTTCTACCCTTTCTAATTATACGCTTATGTACTTACTTAATACGCTAATAGTTTTATAGAGAAAATAAGGGTTATATTTACAGGAAGTGTGCCCGCATTTGCTTAGGGGAAAGTGGAAACTCATTTTGGAAAAACTACAATCAGTACACCTGACCGAGAGTTGATCCTGGTTCTCCCCGTCATCGTCAGTCTAGTCTACTGTCAGAGTAGCACGTTAGACCATGCCGCCACCGAAATGGGTATTTCACTATTCATCTCACTATTCATCTGCACGGTGATTACTGTTCCCTCGAGCTGGTTCTCCAATAAATGTTGTATTCACAAATCCCCGCTCTCCGCAGTAAAACTAATGCATATTTCCCGTCCATGCGAGTCAGACTGTAACGTAAGAACACAAAGAATAGCACATTAGCTTGCGTTGCTAACAACTTTACCAGCGCCATACTAATGTTATGTCTGGGGATTCTGCCGTAAAAAACATAATAAATTATTCAATCTACTTGAGCTAAATATGCTTCAAAGACACAAGATGATAGAGAGGAGAGATATCGGTAGTAACATTATTACTTGCTAACATTTCTATAAACATTGTTAGTAATCAATCAGTTTGTAAAATACATTTTGGATGCTCATCTTCATTTTATATAGCTTAACACTGACCGTTTCTTAAAAATTGTAGTAATGTTGGAAAATTATACCAGGTTCAAATTATTTCAACCATTCAAAAACCAATATCGATGGTCACGTGGAATAAGAATTCAACTTCCCCTGATATTGTTTGCCAGTAACTATGAGGTCTAGATCCAAATCCCTGCTGGGTGTATTTAGGGTGATCTCTACTGCATAGTTGTTCTCTTTCCCTCCAGTGGCGCCACTTACTACATTTACCATACTAAGTCTATTGACAAGCCATTTGCGGCAACACTACCAGTGGCGCCACTTACTACATTTACCATGCTGAGCCTATTGACAGGCCATTTGCGGCAACACTACCAGTGGCGCCACTTACTACATTTACCATACTAAGTCTATTGAAAAGCAATTTGCGGCAACACTACCAGTGGCGCCACTTACTACATATACCATACTAAGCCTATTGACAGGCCATTTGCGGCTAACACTACCAGTGGCGCCACTTACTACATTTACCATACTAAGCCTATTGACAGGCCATTTGCGGCAACACTACCAGTGGCACCACTTACTACATTTACCATGCTAAGTTTATTGACAAGCCATTTGCGGCAACACTACCAGTGGCGCCACTTACTACATTCACCATACTAAGCCTATTGACAAGCACCTTGCGGCAACACTACCAGTGGCGCCACTTACTTACATTTACCATGCTAAGCCTATTGACAGGCCACTTGCGGCAACACTACCAGTGGCGCCACTTACTACATTTACCATGCTAGGTCTATTGACAAGCCACTTGCGGCAACACTACCAGTGGCGCCACTTACTACATTTACCTTGCTAAGCCTATCGACAAGCCACTTGCGGCAACACTACCAGTGGCGCCACTTACTACATTTACCATGCTAAGCCTATTGACAGGCCACTTGCGGTAACACTACCAGTGAACCTTAAAAACTGGAGCCGATTTCATATTAGTGCCTGCTGCTCATCCTATACATAAGCTAGCTTAAATCCCTACGATAATAGCATAAAATATATTGTCCGACCACTATACAATAAGATATATATATATATACATGCGCTCTGTAATAAATATTAATTAATGACAGTATAACTGTAGTTAATATAAATTTGAATTTGCTTTATTTGTTAAGATCTTTCACAGAAACAGCCTACCTGATAAGTTGGCACATGAGTAGGCTATCATATCAGTCTATTAGTAAATTAGATGCATTTAATCAATTTTATATGTCTATAAATATACATTTCAAAATTTTCTACAAAATACTGATTATATAGTAAGCCAAATTAAACTTTTATTATTTCTTTGAAAGAAAACATTTTTAAACTAGAGCAATTTGAAGCCACACAAGATTAGGGATTGGAACACGTAAAATGATAGTTTCTAAAGTATTTTATTAAAAAGTGTTTGGAGATTGCTACTGACAACATAGCTTATATGTATCTACTTTTTTTTATGGTTGAAATGCTAATTTACTACAGGAAATGCTTTTTTTTAATTTACTTTAACTCAAGTAATTTAAAAAAAAACTGTGATTGCGTGAAACGTACTTTTTTCCTCTCATCACAACCTAATTTTTTTGGAAACCTTCACATTCTAACTTTAAAAATAAGAATAAAAAATATAAAAAGGGTGAAGTAGAAAATGAGAAATATTAGTTCTTATTTTATGTACATGGAAAAAAAAACTGTTTGTAAAAGTAGAGGAAGAATACAGGAGTCAGAGAGAAAATGAACAAGGAGAGAGAGAGTAAAAAGTCTCCTAATAAGATTTCATCAATTTCATTCCATGACTTTTCTGGCGTTGTAATACTGGTTGGACAAGAAGTAAAGTGAGGATGAAAAATTACATTTCCCTTACGCTTATTTTTATAATATTTTCATGAGTGTTGTGCAGCAGCAGAACGAGCACCAAAGAGAGTTTGGTGTAAAGAACCAGAATTCCATGACTCTCCCATTGACACAATAATATAGTAATGAAGTGTTAGAGTGATTTTTAAAAATAATATATGTCTAGCTTTACGCTTCTTATTTAATTTTTAAGCTAACCAAGTGTTGATATTTTATTTTCATTTCATTTATTTGAGGTATTTATCTTTCACTTTCTTAGCCAATTTATTATATCAGCACATGACTCACAAACTAACTTAAATCTAACAAAGACACAACATCCAGCCCCCGACCGTCAATTCACCACTGTGCAAGGGGGAACTCCCATTTCACCAATGATAACATTTTCTGCCATGCCAGGAAATGAACCTGGGATTCTTAGCTCATAAGACAGACAGGCCACCGACTGAGCTAGAGTGTTGGCCAATATTTACATAAAATAGCTACAGCTGCGTAGGGTAAAATTCATTCGAAGTGTTCCCTCAATTCTATTTAGGAAGAATTATTCATAGTTTAGGATAAATTAACTCATTGATTCCAACTGGGATTAGAACCCCAAGCCAGCTATAGAAAAAACTAGATAGTATGAGACAGTTACTCTTTTACTAGTGATATTTTATGGGATACACTAAATTAGGAGTCCAGGAAGAATAATGTTATTTTCTTGTTATATGCACCATAACTATCTTGAACATAGAATGGGACATATACGGAGAAAACCGGAATATCAAAAATAATTATATTCTCTCATAGGGTGAGTATTGATCAATATTATTTTAAAACTTGCCCATTTATCCTTTAACCTTGTATTTGGGTGTAGAATTAAAAAAGCCACAACTCGGGGGAGTTTATTGTTACCAATAAAAGAGTCAAATCTCACCCCTCGTGAAGATTCAATTTCATCCTGACCAAGATTCAAGCCAAAGTCTCTACAGCGGTCGTTGGTCAGAGCCTCAAAATCAGCTCTATAACACTCGACACTGGATGATTTCATCATAGCCTGAAATCTCATATACATTTGTTTATGTTTGGGGAAATAAAATAAAGACTTGTACAGTAATGTATAATCCTATTATCGAGAGAATTAGATGTGAGATTGTAAATTTGACTTAGATGAAGATTATATTTTCTTAGCATTGCGTCTTACAACCCCTGTGGGATGTACAGTTATTTAATAACTGTGCTAATGGGATAGTGATGAGGTAGGTTGAATTTAGTGAATCGTATTAATGGCGAACAGTCCAGATGATGAATAGTCCATATTGCGAACAGTCCAGATGATGAACAGTCCATATTGCGAACAGTCCAGATTATGAACCGTCCATATTGCGAACAGTCCAGATGATTAACAGTCCATATTGCGAACAGTTCAGATTGCGAACCGTCCAGATTATGAACAGTCCAGATTGCAAACAGTCCATATTGCGAACAGTCCATATTGCGAACAGTCCAGATTGCGAAATGTTAGGTTAAGTTATGTTATGATAGGCTAAGCTTGGCTAAAGGTAGAGCCCTAGTGGCCAGAGGGTGCTGCCAGCAATCCTTTCTACTCGTTTCACCACCCTCACTTAGGAATCCCCACGAGCGTCTTTTTAACTTGTTCGCAATCATGAAGTAATCGAATTTAGAAGTATTGTACCCTCAATTGCGTGAAGAGAGAGTGGGAAACCATTTAGTAAATATCACCCTAACTACACATGACCCGGATAAAGCCACGATCACCCGGTCATCATCATCAGCAGCAGCATTCTAGTCTATTGTGAGAATCACGCCTTCACTGTATGAACGCGGATGTTTCTATTTCTAATTTTTTTACGTTCTGGTTTACTTGGGTGTTTTACTAAAACGTGGTTTCTCAATTCCTTTCCAGAATAGTGTTGGTGCATATTCTTATAATCAACCCCAAAGTCTAGATGGTTAATTTTGCCACTTAAATGTAGGCCATCTATTATGTTTAATTATATAGTTTATAGATCACATACACTGAGAATTGAGCCTATAGTTTTTAATCATATTAATATGTATTGTACTAGGCTATCTCTAACACTTAGGGCCAGTTTCATAGTCATATTTAGTACGCCTCAAGTGCGGCGCTATACTAAATACAAGACGTCACCTACCTAAAATTAAATGGAATGGGTCGGTTTCATATGCGAAACTGGCCCATTCCATTTTGGTCTAGGTAGGTGTCGTCCTGTATTTAGTATAGACTCACACTTTAGGCGTACTAAATATGACTATGAAACTGGCCCTTAGACTCGTCTTGAAAGATTTATTTAAATAATGGGGAATTTTTGAATATTGTACAAATGAGACAGGTCTTATTTATTTATTTTTTCCACTAAGGAAAGAAACGTGTGTTGTATAGTGATTGTATTATTATATACTTTTAATAAATTGTATTCTATAACAAACAATATTCTATCCTAAACATTTTTTTATTTTTAATTCTTCTATTCAACAAATCATCTATTTATAGTAAGAAGGACCTGATCACGTTTTTCAGAGTAAAAATTGGACTGCTTAACCTGGGTCATTGTATTTATTTGACAGTTTTGTGGGTTATTAATCTATCTATAGCAATATCATTACTTATTAAATAATCGTGTAAGATCCTGTTACTAACATTCCAAAAGTTAGAGAATAAAGTGGGCTCTTTCTGTGCATACATTTGATCGATAAAGAAAAAAAAATGTGGTTTGAATAAACCAATGATCTGAATTGTGTCTCTTTGTCTGAAAGGTGGTGTTAATTAATCCAACATAATATGATGTGACCACAGGTTTTCTACACTTTTTAATGAATGGATGATTTAGGATATTATCTCGTATGTACTCCCTAGGCTGAAGAGTTGAAAGAAGGATGGTTTCAAAGGAACATGTTTATCTTAGCAAGAGAGTTTGTTATATTAAAAATCGTTAAGTGTTTGGTAGCCATTCTGTTATTTTTGGGCCAATTTAGGTCAACTATTGTTCTCGTGTTATCCGTGGTCACCTTCTTCTAGCATTGAAATGGTTTTATTCCAACATGAAATTACGTGAAATGTGGTTTAGTATTCTTATTTTTCGTAGTCCGCGTTTCGCCAAGCACTGATATCAACTGCTCAGATATTCTGATCATAGTTTTTTTTTTTTGTATATAAGTCAAATCAATTTTAAATCATTTATACCGAAATTCTAAATAATGTATTTTAACTGGCATCCTATCTGGCCAAAATAACAGAAAAAATCTCTTTACCTTTCAAAGCCGCGAAAAATATTAAGTTACCTGCTTAAAAACATTAGTCCGACTTGACTAACAGATGAACTTTGATATTTTAATTGCTTTTTTCTAGGGGAATCTTAAATTAGGTTAAGCTTCATTTTTTTCCGTTTCGCTTGAAAGTTAATATTATATGGTTCAAGCCAATGTCTCGTGTTTAGCACGATGAATTTTAATAATAACTAGCTAGTAACATTGAAAGCTATTTCTATAATACGTGATTGGAAAGTACAGAACTGGGTGGTTGCTATGTTTCAACGAAAACCACACAGTTATCTGCATTGCTTGTAGTAAGTGATGGATGGAGATGCTCTTACTATACACCTTTATCAATTCTTAAATTGAAAATAATCTAAATAAAATAAACACTTGTGCTTTCAAGTCGATTCTAATGTTTAACCTATATCTCTTTATTTTTGTGATAGCAAATATAGTGAGTTGTAGTTTAATGTTTAGGTCTATATTTTAATTATAGACCTTTCTTTTTAGTTTTATGGCACAGAATTGTGGACAATAGTCTAACAAATAAAGTAGATATCCTTATATCTATAATATGTGTAGTGTTAAGAAATTTTGAAATGACCTGATCAGAGGCCTTTGTCTAGCTTGTAGACAGGTAAATGATAACTAATAGGAAACATTTTTTTTTTCTAACTAAGGATTTGTCTTCGATAAGTCCTCCGATACATATTTTAAGAGCCCTTTAGTCTTGTCTCAGCTATCTTCATGGCCATACTTATGTTACGAATTATTTTATGTACTTTGGCTTGAGTACCTAAGTTTATTTTTTGTGTTTTTATAAATTACAGTACTTCTTCTTCTTTTCTTCTCGATGGTCATAAAAATGTCGTATAACTGATATCTTCATTTCTTCTTTTGTCCTCTTGTCTACTTGCCTCCGAACGCAATGTACTATGACAAGAAATCGACTCAGAAGTTCTCTCTCTCTCTCTCTCTCTCTCTCTCTCTCTCTTCAAAGACTAAGTGCGACTCAAAACCGTT
This sequence comes from Timema bartmani, assembly GCA_902151455.1. Lineage (NCBI taxonomy): Eukaryota > Metazoa > Arthropoda > Insecta > Phasmatodea > Timematidae > Timema > Timema bartmani. The sequence continues at coordinate 48,130 of CABFWB010003526.1, read as the reverse complement.
TATTAAATTTCCCCAGTTCGTCCTCCCTTTCAAGTCCAGGAAACAATTGGATGGAAGTATGCTTTGACGACGGAACTATAAGGGTGGTTATTAATAAAACTGAATAGCTCTCTAAACCTGGTTAAGGGGAATGTACTGGTAGTTGAATATTCTAGTTCGTAACTGTCTATACGGGTCGGCCCCGCAGGGGACAATTCAGTTGGAGAACATATGAGTGGGAGAGTATAGTGGGAGATAAAGTATGTTAGTTAATCCAGTATGAGACCAGTTTATGCCCAGTTCAGTGTAAGTCCAGCCGTGTTGTTGAGTCCAAACGATGTAGGTAGAGTAGGTTCACTATCGACACGTCATCAGTGTACGACGTGTACGACAATACAGAAAGTTGACCTTTTTCAGCGGTCGAATGGTCTGAAGGAGTAGTTGTTAATCTATGTTTTGTTCATGGCCCGCTATTATTTCATGTGGCTATTCATGGAACACTGAACATGCAAGTTGGTGAAAAACAAGGGAGACTCGCCCATGGGCATGCACAGAGAATTCTCTCATTTGGACAGCAAATACGTGTGTATCTGTCCACTATTTGACCACGAATTGAAATTGTATGTAGGAAGAGAGAATATCAAGTTTTTCAACTCAACTATTTGACCATAGTTTAATGAAATTGTTTGGTAAATTAGCTTTAAAACTTTAGCTTTAAAATATTGTTCTCTGATTTATTTAAAAAAATATAATTGGATGAAACGGCATTTAGTATTTTATGTTATCAACAATAAAGTGACGTCAAGAATTTCACGGCACACTTTGTAAATTTCGTGGCACACCTAGTAAATTTCACAGCACATCTAGTGTATTTCACAGCACACCTAGTGAATTTCGTGGAACATCCTTTGAAAAACACTGATTTAAGACGTAATTCTCACAATAAAATGGGATACTAACGATGGAAATATTGGGGTTTGAATCTCGGTCATGTGTAATGAGGGCGTTTTTATTTAAAAGGTTTCCCACTCTCTCTCCATGCCATTTCTTATATACTCCTTCAAATTCAACCTTCCTTATAGCAAACAAATTATCGTGATTAGTTCCTCTGGGTATAGCTCGCACGGGTGGTGAGCTGCTGTTGTACAAAAAACTTAAAAACATTGAGTTCTGCAGTAGTCTCTGTATCATGGGCTGATGTATGACCATATGAGGAACTGTGACAAGGAACAGTACATGGAAAACTTTTGTAACATAGAAAGAGAACACAAGCTTTTGACTGTGTCGTGTGATATTGACTTAAATCTTGTCTAAATTGCCCTGTCAATATTTCATGGGTACCATTTTGATCTGTACTGTAAATACTGCCTTGGATATTGAACGTGTATATCATTTGTTATGAAATAATATTCAAATAAAATTACCTGGTCACGTGGTTTGCCAGCCAAATCACAGCCCCTGAATTTTTTACACACCCATTTTTCTTATTTAGATGTTGGCTTCATATAACTTTTTTATATTTTTAAATTGGGTCAATGAATTTCTATTTTTGTTTAAACAAAACAAATTTTAAGTATTATATATTATGTGTTTTGAAGGGGATTTATTAGCTTTAGTCCCTTAGCTCCTTTTATTCGGAGAGGGTTAGTTCTCGTCGAGTCGTAGGTAATCCACGTCAAGTCTCTTCCATGGTATAACGTAAAAATAAATGGGTGAGCTTATTTTATTTTCCCGAATGATGTCCAACTATGAAACTACATTATATGTATATTTAAATATTGTACTAATAGGATTTAATCCAGTGCAGATCAACGGGTCACATTTTAGATCAATAAAATATGTATTTATTTTTACTGGCCACATAACGTAGCAAAATATTTCTCCTCGTTACCATGGTAACCTCTCTGCCTGCTGTAAACAGCTTTCATAAAATATGACACGTTTATCTCTCTTCCTCCTGTTGAAGGGCTGGTTATAAAATATAATAAGAATAATAATCTTACAAAATAACAATGTTAACTATTACAATTTATAATAGTTAATAAATATATCAACTTATTCAATAATTATAAACATTTTTATAAATAAAATTAATTCCTTAAAATATACCAATGTGCATTCAAAGATTATGAATAGCTAAAAAATAATAAACAATCTAGAATGATTACATAAAAGATTATCTACCGAGAGAAGTGTTCAATACCGTTATCATTTTGTTGTTTTGTTTTATCGGTAAGTGGCTTGGACTAAACCACTATCGTTGGGTACGCGGAGTGAACGTTAAGAATACCAGGTCAGGTTTTCAGGTGGTAGGAATACTGTCAGTGGTTTCATTACATTGTGTCTTACTATCCCTTCATATAAATGTGTATGCATTTGTATACATTTCTACTTTCTCATCCCTATCCTGCTGGTTTAATAAAATAGCCTGTTTGGCGTGGGCGTAGTAATACGAGCTTTAAGATCAACAATAATGTTTCGACTAAATTGTTATAACATTTCCTTTAAGCTAGTTCAGAACCATGGTAGTTAATTAATTTAATATCACAACTATATCTTTCAAAAGTGAGCTAGTTTGAATTAAACAAATTATCAGTTGGAATTACGTGAGATAGGTCACTCCATCATAAACATTTTATTGAACAATTAAAGAAGTGTTTTTTTCTAAACAATAAAGATATCATGGTGTTATTTTTGCTAAAAAGGGATTTATATTATTAATTCAATAAACGGTTGCCTCAGGATTTATAATTCTTTTGTCCGTTGATAACCTTACAGTTTAGATTTTGTTTTGTTTCTTCCAAGTTACACAACTCCTAAGGTTACGGTATTAATTGTTAATTTGCCAGTAACATATATATTTAGTTTACGTAATTGGTTTCACTCTATGAGTCTTTCTTTTATGTTTTTATTGAGGATTCTTTCTTAAATAAACGTGAGGAAGGCAAGCCACCATAGTTTTTTTAGGGCTATTTTCTTTGAAGAGTGGTTTGTTTTGGACTTATTAGGATCTTAATAATATTTATGTTCTTGACTGCTCATAATATCTAGCTGTAATTCGAGGAACTAACTTGTTCTAGAGGAAGAAGGAGGCGCTACTATAGTACAGGGATTTTGTAAAATATTATGGATAGACTTCACACAAAGTGGAACAGAAAATCTAACAATTGTTTATTAAACATGAGCATGTCCTATTTAACAGGCCTGGCCAATAGGTCCGTGAAGTTGACAGCACTACTAACGGCACAAATTATGAAACCTATATTAATATTTAGTACTAAATTTGTGCCACAAGAATATACTATCCCCATAATTCGTGCCACGGTAGTTTTCGTGAAAACACAAAAAAACATCACCAGTAACGGCACAAATTCTGAAACCTATACGAATATTTAGTACTGAATTTGTGCCACAAGAATATCTTATTCTCATAATTTGTGCAACCATAGTTTACATGAAAACATCGGAAAACGATAAGTTGTGTTAACACCACGTTGTACTCAATAGATTACTGGCCAGCCCTCCCTTCAAGGCCTCTAAACTCAACCTTCCTCATCCCCAACACATTGGCGTATTTAGTACATAAACGTATAAGCCGAATAAATGGTTAGACATGGTGATAAAAAAAGTAGTAAGGAAAGAAATGAATGAGAGCCTTTGTAGACACGTTATGTTCATAAATCGTATTCCAAATTTTGGTAGTTAATAAGTTAATTAAAATAATTTTAAGGTTGACCCGACATTTTTCTCTCCTCCCCTATGCTTCGAACTTCGTATCAACCCCTCGCCCACTCCCAATCCCCTTCCCTCCTCTTATAACACACTGGTCTCCTAACACACTAAAGTGTCACCTTTTAACCCCCCAACCACAAGACGCAACTGTGGAAAATCTTCATCTATACAATGGTAACTATATAACGGTGCATTAACATCATTAGAAAACAGTAAGAAGAATAATAATGTAATTTAGAACATGTATTGAGTAAATTAATGATAAGAGATATTCTTTAATAATAATAATAAAAATATGCGATGGCCGTGGGGTCTAGCGCAACTCTTGGAAAAATATAGACTGCAGAGGATGGGGAGGTGGGGGTTCGATCCCAATAGGGCGCACAGAGAGTGGTTTTTCCTTAATGGTTTCCTACTCTCTCCCCACGTAAATGTGGGTGCAATTTCTCTACCTACCTCATCCCTAACCCATTAGTGTAATTAGTACATAGGCATATAACCCGAACGGGTAGTAAGACGTGGTGCTAATAATAATAAATAAATTGTATGGAACTCCACATGGACTTTCTCGCTCTATTGTTTAAACATTCAGATATTTACTTTAAACTCGTAATATATGTAAAGCGAAATAATATACACTAGCAAACCCAAGCATAAATTGCACTATATTTATGTAAAAGAATTTTTGAGTCCCTGTTTTAAATTTTATAATTTTATTTTTAAAGAATTAATGTCCTTATTTGAATGTTTGGACCAATAAACAAGATCGATATTGGGTCTACAAGAGTCAACATTTCGTATTAAAATTTTGGCTTTCGGTTAAAATTTTCGACATTTTATTAGGTGTTGCACATCTTCAAGTCATCGCATTGTATTAAATTCTTCATTTAAAAATGTTGACCAATAAAATCAATTGAGTCTAAAATGGAGTTAGATCATTGTTGTACAAACATTTCTCCTAAAAGGTTTAAGAAAAATAACATAAACTTTTTGAAAGACATATTTAATTACTATATGGCATTGGAGAGTTATTGCGTTAAAACTTAAGTAGTATCACTTTACAACTAAAGTTCACAAAATTGTATTAATATATTTGCCAATATAAAAATATATTTCATATAAAAGTTTTTAATTTTTAATAGTAATACAATTTTGCAATGATAGGTTATTTAGTATCCAAAATAGTGGCGGATATATGGAAATTTCAGCTTCTGTAAAGTACTCTAAATTCATTTTCATGGGAAAATGAAAATAGCCAGTTTATTTATAGCCTTAATCAAAGCCTGTATACGAATTTTAATCAAAATCATTAAAGTCAATTTTGTGAAGATCAATTTTTTCTCTTTTCGCCCTTTATTAAACTACTCTCAATTTTAAGTTTAAACAGACACACAGACAGACGGCATTGCAAAGACCACTTTTTAGGGTCCGGGGTGTCATGAGACGTCAACATCCATCAACATTTCAGGTTAGATTTTTTTTTTTTACGGTAGTAATATTTTACCTTTAGTTTTCGAGAAGTTAAAAAATAAATATATTTGCGTATATCTTGAATGTTATTGGTTTTATAGAGATATGTTTTGAATAAAAATTTGTATTGTAAATAGATCTACATATTTAAGTAATTGCACATATCAAATATTTTCGGAGATATGAAAAAAAAAGATAGTTTACGCATCATACTGTAGCCCTTAAAGTCATTTTGCTGAAATATTGAGAGTAGCCGTTTTGTTTGGAATAGTTAAAAATGTTTTGAAATTAAATTTAATCAAAATCATTAGAGGCGATTTTGAGAAAATCGACTTTTTCTCTTTCTGCCCTTCAGTAAAATACCCTTAATTTTAGGTTAGATATCTAATTCCAAAAATCCCTCGGGGCAACCCTATGAAAACTCAAGATACCAAGTTTTAGCCCGATCGGTAAAATAGTTTAGGATTTAGTCCGAGGTACAGACAGACAGATGGAAATTCAAAAACAACTTTTTCGGATTAGAGATTAGAATCATAACATCTCGGGCTAGATATTTTTTACGATCACAATACTTTTTCTACCTGTAAGATAGCAAGAAAGTAAAAAGTATTAATATAAGTGTTGGGTAGGTAGAGATCTTAAGGTGGGGTGCTAGTGAGCGCCAGTTTAGTGCATTAATTTTGCAGTTTTTTTAGCATTAACATTTTTTGGCAAAAATAGATCAAATATTTCTTCAATAGAAACATAGAGTTTAGCTTTCTGCACATGCTAATCTCAAGAGTTCTTGAATATCTCTTATGAGCATAGCGGCATTTGGTGACAAACTTTTTAAATGCAGAGAAAAAGTTGTCACTAAATTCCAGGTCACCCTTGACAGATATTAAAGAACTGTTGAGATGAACATGTGCATAAAACTAAACTCTATGATTCTATAGAAGAAATATTTGATTTATTTTGGCCAAATAAATGCTTATGCTATAAAAACTTCGAAAATACTGCCCTAAACTCACGCTCACTAGCACGCCATCTTAAGCAATTTATTTCATTTGCCTGCCTCAAATAGTGTTGTATATCAGTCAGAGTTCATATAGTAAATAACTCAATTTCTCATATAGCGTTTTTATAATATAAAAATATCATATAACAACATATATGTATATATATATAATATATAACAATATATTAATTCGATATGTTTTCGGTCATGAATTCAAGCAGTTTATTACTATGAGGTAGGCCTGTCAGTTTCGGATTAAATTATAGACTTATGCCACTAAATTATACTTTTGTATTCTTGATAGCAAGGAAGAAAATATAATGGAATTCGGGAATTTGGATTGTGTGAAAGTGTTGTGATAAAAAAATCCAGGAACAATAACCTTAAACTGAGTTCTTAATTAATTGTGCTAATTTATTCCCATACTATTGACTTTTAACACAAATTAAAAATTAACATAATCGGATATATTGGCGAAAATAAAATTAGAAAACTCACTACTAAAAGAAGCCATAGTTTAAAATAAACATTGGTAGTTTTTATGATGTTGCATTGTCATAAAATAAAATGTATGTGCTGTTAGGTGGAATGACAATTATGTTGTTTCAATGCCACTGGTGAAGCGTTTTTCTAATGCAGAGCGTAGTCGAATTAATATTCTTTGTCCTAGTATAATACAACCCTTACATGGGAGGGGAAGACCAATTTGATTCAAATCTTTCCACAGAATACCAGACAATGAGAGGGAAAAAATGGAATCACTCAATTCTATTTTTGACTATTAATGTGTGATAAACTGGTAATATATATCATTTTCCCCATTTATATGGCTGAAACTTTGATAGATCAGATGTTTGTCAGTCTAGAGATATTCTCTAACTTTACCACAAGTTAAAAAGCTGAAAATTGGAACACTAATTATTTAAGTGTTGTAGTTACCTAACAAAGTATTAAAATTTACATTTTTGTCTTATTAGCAACGCCATACTCTAGCTAGATCATAGGTGGGCCAACTTTTCTCCCCGAGGGCCACATGAACATCTGTAAGGTCTCTAGCATGTGACAAAAATCTAAATTTACTAAATAATGAAATTTATTTTCATACAAAAATACATGTATTAGTCATATAACTATATAGCTTTTGTACGCAAAGAAAGTATCAGATGAAATCTAATATGTCATGATTCATGTTTCTTCTTAGCCTAATTAAATGTTGTTTAGTAATTACTCAAACTATTACCGTTAATGGGATGTATACAATTGTTCAAATTCCTTCAGGTGGCACAAATTGGCGACTCAGGCCGCATACGGCCCACGGGCCGTAGTTTCCTGTGCTAGTTTGCTAATCTAGATCGTGGCCTTCAAGCTCCTTCAACTTGCAGTTAAGAAAAATTAATCAATATACATTGTTGCGATATCCCCGTGAAAACCAGATCCGTCGGGTCTATCTAATGGTCTATACTAAAAATTGGAAATATTAGAACGTACAAAGTACCCTCTAAATCATTTTCCCGGGAAAATGATCTACGCCAATTTGTTAGTAGTATTATATTTTACCTATACATGAATTTTAATCAAAGGCGTTAAAGCCAATTAATATAAAATCTTTTTTTCTCTTCTCATCCTTAAGTAAACTACTCTTAGTTTTACTAGGAGTAGATCTTTAATTTTAAAAGAAAACTTTGTGAAAACCCTATACACCATGTAAATACTATTACTGTCCATAATTTCAGCTTTCTAGGTCATTTATAAGATTATTGACTATGTGAAAAGACACAAAACATTAGAAAATTATATGTAGAAATACCTTACCAAACGTAGTGTATTAACTTCATTAATTAAAATAAAACATCTTTATTTTTAAAGCATATATTTTTTATATTTATAAACCAATCTCATCAATCTATATAATTTTAGCGCACTACTATATTTTGGTAAAAGTTTAGAAATAATTACTGTAAAACAGTACAATCAGTGTGAAGTTTGATGAGGAATCCGTGAAGGGACAAGTGGTGTGGACTTCCAGTGTCAAAAGTTTTCCCACCCTGGGTTAGACATCACTCAAAAGACAAGATATATGTAGTCAGCATAATGTATTGAGAGGGGAAAGAGAAATGCAGCGGCCTTCGAAGAGGGAATTACAATGTGAAGCTACAACTTTTTAGGTGTTTGATTGAAAATTATCGTGGCACAAATTTAGATATTAGAATATTATTGTGGCACGAATTCAGCTCTAAATATTGGTATTGGTTTAATAATTTGTGCCACTATAGGTGATGTCAGCAGCACCCATTGATTTTTGGTGTTTTCACGTAAACTATCGTAGCATAAATGATGGGGTAGGATATTCTTGTGGCACAGACTAAGCACTAAATATTGACATAGGACTTATAGTTTGTGCCGTTTGTGGTGCTGCCAACATCACGCACCTCTGGCCACTGGCCAACTTGTTTTGTTTTGTAATCTATATTTATCTATGACCAACCGTAAGCTACATATCCTCTAAATACCTATAGGAAATAGATATAGATGTATGGATAAAAAAATTATCTGCATATAAAGATCAAAATAATGCAAAAGTCTGTCTACAAAGAACACAAATTTTGATATTTTAAGAGACTGGATACATTTAAAAACAGGGTTCTTACTGATGAGAATATTGTTGTTTCATGTAATCCACCAGGCTTCCTAAATCCGGTGTATACTGTGACAGGGCCAGTCTCAATGAACCTTCAAAATGCAGATCTGTTAAACTAGAGCGATGTTTTGTCTTCGTTAATTTCAATTAGGAAAATGCCGATTCGCACAAATAAGTTGAACCAAAACAGGAGTGATGCATTTCACTGCTTTCCTTGTGTGGGTATACTTCTTCTGGAAAAAAATATTTCCAAAATTCTTCTTCTGATGACAGGACCTTTAATAACAAGTCTTACCGTAGAGTTATTATCTAATTTTCAAGAGACACTTTATGCATAGAGAAAATTATACCAATTTTTCCTGCGATGTTCTTTGTGTCTAAGTTTTCTCTGAGTGGGAAAGAATGATATTGAACAACATCTTCTATTTTTTTGAAGTGACTAAATCTGGATTTAAATTCCTGTAGAACTTTACCAATTTCAAAAACATATTTCTCGGTTTCAAACTTAAAACCTGGCTAATTTTGCTTGTGATCCTGCATGTTTGGAAAGTGGTCGAAAGAGTTTTGTTGGAGATCAGTGATAATCAGTTGGAACTGATTTATATAGGCAGAAATCAACCCAATCATATCTTTTCCCTGGAATTCTAGATTCAGAGAACTTAGTTTGCCAGTGAATTCTGTCAAAAATGCCAAGTCAGGCAGACAGACCTCATCCTCCAACTATCGATATTCATCTCCACCTTCTTCCAAAAAATGTTTAATCTTACTCAATAAATCGCGGAATCTTTGGAGAAACTTACTCCGACTGAGCCACCTTACAGCTTTATGAAGTATTAAATAATTTTTTCCCCACCCACTTGTATCTTGAAGAAACGCTTTTAAAGAGATTGTCCTCGGATTGAATCTACAATTTTGAGGGTTATGTCCATCCAATGATAACTCTAAAAATAGAGGACATCATCTTTCTAGTATAATGCAATGAAATTTTTATGACATGTAATTACATTTGCTCCATCCATTGTAATTGATATTATCTTAAACAGAGGCAGTTTAAGCTTATTAACGACATTTTTGAAGGCATTGAATATGTTCAGACCTGTAGTTCTCTCTTTCAGAGAAATCATACCAAGCATTTCTTCTTTTGTTGTAAAACCACTAAAAACCATATGTATTAAAATAATGACTTGAGCTGAATCACTGATATCTGTGGATTCATCAAGCTGGAAAAAGAAGGCATTATATCTACATATATCTGCTTGCATTTGTTCACTCACATTTTCACCCATTTTTTCAACTCGCCGTATCACAGTATTTTGGAATAGATGTAGGTCTTGAAAAGAAGTTTTAATACATATTTTTTTAATATTTAAAAAGTTTATTTGCTATTTCTAAAAGCGTGTCCTTAATAAATTCACCATCATTGACAATTTACATTTCTTTGCAAAAAGGTGACTTACTTTAAACGATGCAATGGTTACTACTCTCGATAGTAAGGCTGGCTTTACGAACAAAGTTTGGTGTGTCTATTACCTGGATTAAATTCTTTTAACTTGAGTTGTCTAACCTCAGTATTGGGTGGAAAGTCCAACTGATACTTGCCGTGAAGTGTGTTAAAGTGCCTTTCCAAACTCCCTTTTTTATGTATTGGTACTGTAGCATTACAAATCAAACAACAACATTCACTTTTTATCATAGTAAAGAGGAATTGTAGCTCCCACTCTTCGTGAAAATGAGAAGTCTTATTCTTTTCAGAAGCATTCATTTTTTATTTCACTACAAAACACTCACTGTTATTGATGTTACAAGATGGAGAAGTGTTCAAGGCAGTAACCCTTACTAATGTTATGAGAAACGAACAATATAGGAAAAATCAGCTGAACGAGGAATGAACCCGACACAAGCATTAACACTCAGCATGTTTGCTGAACACCAAGCTACTGATCTGATACAGTCCATGTTTTACCAGGATTGCCAACTCTCTTGTCTCAATTGTTAGTAGACGGACCTAAAATGCTTTTTTTTTTTGCAGTGCCTATGCTCGCTCTGACCTGTGTCGCTTGTGTGATGAAACTCAGTTGAATATCAACTTGAACGGGCTAAGCCTGCCTATACATTTAGCGTACGGTACATTATTCAATTTTCGAGAATTTGAACATTTCTTGCACACCAAACATTAAGCGATCGACCAAAAATGATGCCGCGATTGACGTGTTGGCCAGGCCTGCTCTATAACATATAAAAAGTCCTAAGGAATAATGGGGGTGAAAATACTATCAAAATCATTTAAGCCAATATATAGCGACACTGCAACGAGACACACATTTTCATAGGAAGATAATGTGATGACCAGTAAATTCATAAACACCTATTGAAGATGTAGATAGTTTAAAATAGCTTTTAATTAGTATATGGGTATTTCTAATGAATAATGAACTTAATAGTACTTGCTTATTTAACACAAATATAATGTATAACAAGAACTCATCTGGGTTTATATTTTAAAGTAATATAAATAACAATATTCCATTTGATTCTATATTTTTAAGTAATTCAACATTAACATATTAAACTAGCTCTATCATCAATTAGCACAGTGTTTATTGTGTTGGAAGACTCGACTGCTTTCTGCACTATGAGTAGATCAGCATCACCTTGTCAATGATACGTTAGACAGTGTTACTTCTGCAAGTGATCAATGAGGATGTCGATTAACTGTTGCTTGTTTTATTGTTTGCGAGGAACTATTCTTTTTTCATTTTAAGAAACATTTGCTCATCGAATTCACGGTTGGTCCAGCCCTTCCAGCTGTTTGTCTCTTGTATGTCATGTCCTTGGTGGGTGTGTCCTTATAGCCTTAGAACACGACGATTGCCGTGTGACGTATTGGTGTATAACCTACAGATGTATTTGCATGTGGTTCTCCATGTCCATGAGATGCGTTAAACAAGTGCTCCAACATTCAAAACATACTGATCTTGGCCTGTGATTCTTCCAAGCTCAAGTGTTAGTATTGCCCACATGGCATCTGCTAGTACTGGCGTCTGAGGTTGTTAAAGAAGCAGGGCGGTGTCAAACAATGCTGTTGGATGACTGCACAGCTCATACTTGAATACTGGTGGAAGATCTTCTGTTGCTTTTGCAGCAACTATGAGTCGCTGGAAAAGTCTTAGAGGATCAACCTGCACGGTTTCACCACCAATCTCTATCAATGATGCATGTTCATGGGGATTACCTTAGACTTATTATTGAATGTGTACTCAGCAATATCTTGGCTGGAGCTTCAGCATCCACTACACATACACACGAACAGTTTTTGTGTTTTGTCAAGATGCTGTCATGAAAGGAAGTATTTATAATATTGATTCAAAGAGAAGTGGCCAGTTTTTCATAGTTTGACTCTCAGAAACTTCCAAAGTATGTCCATCATATTCATGTACTGTATCCATAGGGCAGCAGTCCTACAAGATAGTTTAAGGGATTCACTGCAGAAACTGATCCATCCATAACTTGTGCATGAAGGACAGCAACTTCATCGAGATCACGATTTCCTGCATCATTTCTTTCTAGAATATATGGAA
>CABFWB010003526.1:20103-35606 GCA_902151455.1 Timema bartmani | reverse complement strand
TTACTTAAAACTGTTGATGTGTTATACAGCACGTATTTACGAGAATAAATCAGTTAAAAAAGTTTAGGTTGCAATGTGTGTGTGGTGATATTCACAAAATGCTTGTACTACTCTTAAACCATGTTTTTTTTAATGTCAATTGGGTTTTGGTGTGGGAGTTAAAACTAATTCGACAGATTGTCTGTGTCTATCCGTCAAATTGTAGTATTAAGGAATTCTAGAATAATTATTTTAAATTCAATGTTTTAAGGTTAATTGTTTTGTTAAATATGTAGTTTCGGCAACTTTTGTCTGTATAAGCCGGAAGTGGTTTTGAAGAGGGATCATTTATTATATTAGTTTTTTAGGTCTAAAAATGGTTTGAAAAGAGTAAGGAAAGACTTGATTTGAGGATCATTTCGTGACTTTCTATGTGGATTTTTTTTTATCGCTGTGATTTACTACCCGTTCGGATTATACACCTATGTACTAACTACGGTAATGGTTTTAGGGATTAGGATAGTTATATTTTTAGGAAGTGTACCTACATTTGTGTGGAGTTAAAGGGGAAAACAATTTTGGAAAAACCATCTTCAGTACACCCAACCGATATTCTAGCCTCGACATCCCCCACAACAGCAGTCTAGTCTATGTGAGAATAGCACCTTAGACCACACGGCCAGCTAAGCGGGTTCTTCTATATAGTTCATAGTTCAGTGGAATATATGCTGAAAACAAGCAGTGACCCTAGAGGAACTTCAAGTGAGAATTTTAAGGATTTTTTTTAATCATAAAGCCTGGAAGTATTATTTTTACCAGGGCCATAAAATACCATTCTTTAGAAATCGGACATTTTTGGGTGTTTCAATTTAATTTTTTCAGCCTTTACCTATGTACCTAACATTGTTGAGGTAAAGTAATTATTAATGTATGGGACTAAAATGTAGTATAGCTAGACATGCATCTGAGGTGTATAAAATTAAATATCTAAAATGCTTGTACTTCCATGAAATATTTATATTATCAATATTATTATTATTTTAAATATTTTATTGTATAAACCTCATAATTATTATGCATTTATATTTAGACCCAATTTTAGTCCCATACATTAATAATTACTTTACCTCAACAATGTTAGGTACATGAAAAGCATAAAATAGGAAGTTTGTCCCCTTACAGCTCGTGAACTGTGATGATTTGAAATAAGCGAGTAACTCTCTATATCTTTTGGTTATACACTTGTTAAAATTGGCAGTAAATGTTGATGGTCGAATGAACTTAGTGTCTAAATTAATACATAGTAAACAAAGTACTTATTATTATTATTATTATTATTATTATTATTATTACTATTATTAGCGCATATATTACTAACCGTTGGGGTTATACGCATTTACGCTAATGTGTAGTGGTAGGGTGATTGTGAGATGAAATGGAGGACTTGTAATCTAACGTGGGATCCGAACCACGGTGGAGGCCTGGCATTCCACACATTCACAAGTTTAAATTAAAACACGTCTTTTCAGAGGTTAAGGAAGGGTTTGGCAATCAGATAAATCCGTGCTAGAACCGAGGATTGAACCCTGGACCCCCAGCACTGAAGTCTTAGACCTCACCCTTAGACCACCAGGTTAACTTAAAGTACTTAAATTATAATATATTTTAATGAAGTATTTTTTCGGTGGTCACTCTTGAACAACAAATTATTATTATTATTATTATTATTATTATTATTATCATCATCATAATCATTACATATTACCACCTGTCCATATTATAAGCATTACTCTAATGGGTCAAGGATGGGGAATGAAGAATTTTAGAGGTAATATAACTGCATTTGCTTAGAATGAGCGTGGGAAACCATTTAAGAAAAATTACCCATAGTGACCCAACAGGGATTAGAATTCTGGTTTTAAACAACAATTAATGATGGACTCTCACACTAGTTACTTTAGGTAATTTTAATCAAAAATAAAATTTTAAATATGAATGGAGAAAAGAATCATCTAAAACTAAATTCATACTCATTTTTCCATGGTAAAAGTATTTATTTATTTCTTGTAACGTGTTTAATGAAAGAAAGAGAAGTCACACGAATAGTCGCAAACCACGAATAATACAATTCAATAGTAAACTCAATCTCCCGTCACATAAAATCATTTAAATTATAAATATTTGGCTTTATAAAATGTAATTTGATGGTTTGTCAGACTGCAGTAGGATCATGGTAGGAGCACCATGTTTAGCAATAATACAAATATTACTAAAATTAATTAAATCTAGTCTTGTCAAGTCATGTGATCTTCAACCGTCATTTTTGATAGATATTATTAATGGCTATAAAATTAATCTTATAATTATTGCACCCGGACATAATAAGTAGAATATATATAGAATGATTTTGGTGGGAGGAGCAGTATAAGTTAGTTATTTTAAGTTACTAAAACCATTTTAATATATTCACACATCAAGCCATGTTATCTGCAGCTGTTACTTTTGATGGATAGCATGCATCTCTATAGAAGTGATAGTATGAATCTCTATAAAATGAATAATATGGATCTCTATAAAATGAATGATATGAATCTGTCAAAGATAACACAAATAACGAATTAGAATGTTATCATTTTTAGCTTAAAATAAATGTGTTTTAATTTTCTCTACTCTTCTCCCAATTAGAATAATGGTATATTTTGGATACCAAAAAGTTTATTTACAAAAAAATGGGAACAGTTTACTAATACACATTATGAGAAAAAATATCAATATGTGACTTAATCACAATAAATAAACTACTTCTTTAACATAAGAGAACGTGAACAGAAACAGACCAGTCATGGAAGCCAAAAGACAAACTATTAGCAAAGGTAGGTATTAAATATAAATAAATTTGGTGTGTGTACATAAAGCTATGTATGCCTCTGACTCACATCCAGAAATAATGTAACATATTATTATTATTATTATTATTATTATTAGCACCGCGTCTTACTACCCGTTCGGGTTATACGCACTTACGCTAATGTGCAATGGTAGGGTGATTGTGAGATGAAATGGAGGACCTACAGTTTAACGTGGAATCCGAACCACGGTGGAAGCCTGGCATTCCTCACATTCACAAGTTGTGAAATGTAACATATCATATTGCTGATTAAAAACATATGTATTTGAAAAATAACCATAATCATAAGATTAAATCGAAAGAGAATTGGGAAAATAACAATGGTTAGAAAAGTAAGAGAGTTTAATAAAAAAGGAACATTTGAAATAATATTTAATACACCGTGTATCCCCTAACCTTCCAAACCCGCGTGTGCAGGAGATAACACAGCACTCCTATCGCATGTGCAGGAGATAACACAACACTCCTATAGCGTGTGCAGGAGATAACACAACACTCCTATCGCGTGTGCAGGAGATAACACAACACTCCTATCGCGTGTGCAGGAGATAACACAACACTTCTATATATATCAAATATAGAAACGCCATGCATCATCCAGGAATTCAATTTGCTCCTATTAAGGTCACGCTAAATTCAAGCGAGGAATGAGGACCAATTCCAACGAAGAAGCTCCAATACAAGGGAAAGTCACGAAGTTGTTCTGGGGTCGCGGTGGAACAGTCCATTTCTTTATTTCACGTTCCAGGCCGGACGCTGGCTAGTGTGAGTGGAATATGTTGTAGTTTCAATGAGAAATGCTATCTAGTATATTAAGATATTATCAATGTTGATAATTAATAATAGTTCAAACCTATTGGGGTCCAACACAATTCAAGAAAACAGTTACAAACCGGAGTTTGGCCATTTTATTGTCATCCTCAGTTAAGCGCCACTAAAAAATGTAAATGAAAAACTTATTTTGGATGGTCTCAGGCTGAGTTTGGCATTTTTGGGGGCCTTGATCTAATTACAAACTTATCTAAGGTTCCACGATCGCCCATTTCTTATCCAATCGCCTATAATTTAAAGTATTTTTCTTCTATAAAAACTTACATTTATTACTTAAATTTAATCTTCTCTCGAATATTTATGTCCTCACATTTATAGAAAAAAAATAAAGATAAAACAAGTATTTTTTTACATTGAACTATTTAAATTTCATCTAACATTTTGGTCACACTCTAAATATTAGTTGAAAGTGCTTGATATATTCGCGGGCTCAAAAGACTCAAAAGATCGACTTTTAATAACAATTAGGGGATCGACTTAAGATTACTACGAAATCGACCGGTCGATTGAGATCGATCTCTTGTCAAAGGGGTGGTCAGCAAACAGGTAACCAACGAAGAAAGGTCAGGAGTACGGATGTATATGTCACAGGAAAAGTAGATTGTTAGGGAGAGTTGACTCGGCCTAGGTAAAGTCGACTCTTACTAAAAGTATCAGTAAAAGTTGCTAGAGAATAAACAGATCAACTTTTCCTAGAAAGAGTTATCTATGCCTGCTGTGGTTTAGTAAAAGTTGATTCCACGATGTTGCTCTCCACATGCGACTTCGCGCGCACATCTTTGTTTTGAATATCCTAGCTCTATTGGTTTACTGTTATTTTCTAGGTTAGGTTAGGTTAGGTTAGGTTAGGTTAGCTCTGCAACTCAAAGTGTCACAAATCTTTACCTGGCTGTAATAAATAATAAATATCTATATCTCTTTTTGTGTCATAAAGGTTTTGCTTTTTTATTTGTTTTTTATTAGGTAGTAGACCATTTCCTTGCAAAAAGTCAACTTTTACTAACTCAAGGTAATAAGAGTATACTTTCCCTAGGTACGGTCAACTCTGACTAGTAAATGTTGATCGAAATTCATCACTTTTCGCTTTTAATCAACTTTTACTAAAAAGACCAGTAAGAGTCGACTCGGCCTAGGTAAAGTTGACTCTTACTGGAGAATCTACTTTTCCTGTAACATATACACGGATTACATTCCCAAATAAGTGTAGACTGAACCATATTCTTCAGAACCTGATTTTCAAAGGGAGCTCCAGAAGGGAGTTAGGTCAGTCTCATCCCCTGCTGACATTTTGGTTGGTATTTGCGTATAAGGGGTGCGGAGGCGAGTTATGGGGAGAAGAGACTGAGGGAACGGAAGGGAGGTTGGGAGAACAGAATTATGATACGGACATTATGTAAAATAATAAATGTGGAAGTTGGGTTGGATGATGGAACACAAGAGGACTAAAGTTAATATATGAAGACGAGCTAGGCTCAGGGAGCGTTCCACCTTCCCATCACACATAGGCCAACAACTTACACGGTCGGGTTCAAAGGGAGATTATCACTTTTAATATATAACTAAACATAAACAAACCAGCATCGGTGGGCTCAAGTACCAAACGTCGAGCTTCCCATTAATTGGCAGGTCAGGGCTTGAATCCCGGAAGAATTTATTGGAAAGGGAGGTGGAGTGTTCTCAATACAAGGTTCCTCACTTATCATCCCGTAAATGCGTGTATACATTTAATCTAGATTATCATCCTAATCCATAACCCACTAATATAATTAAATAAAAACTGTGGAGTAGGATACGTTTTAAATAAAATCCTATATTAATTATGATCACATCTTGTTTCAGTCCTTGACTGTTTGACAGTGTTAGCTGAGGCTGCATTATTCACCTGTGATCTCCCAGCATCTCTTTAATTACGTGCTATATTATTATCCTCTGTTATACGAGTCGTTTTAGGACTTTAGGTTTGAAAGTAACGCTTGGTGGCTGGTATTGGTACTTCATACGACAGAGAGGACTACTTGAATGTATAGAAATTGCGGAAAACTCTAGACGGATCCTTACGTAGATTGATTCTCAATATTAAATTTAAGTAAGTTCATACAATTATTAAAAACAATCCAATCACTCCTTTTTTAGAACATCCCTGAAGTAACAAATAGGTGCTGTACATATTTAATATTAATAATAATTATTGTTATCGACACATACATACAAACAAATACATACACACATTTGTTTGTGTTTGTATCCTTTTATAGGATCATTATACTACCCGTTCGGTCTATATACCTATGTAATAATTACGATAGTGTGTTAGGGGTGAGGAAATTTTTATCTTAGAGGAAGTGTACCCGCATTTACATGCGAGGATATGGGAAAAACCACTCTCAGTACATCCAACTGGGATTATAGCCCCGACATCCACCTTATCGGCAGTCTAGTTTACTGCGAGATTAGTGTCTTAGATTATTCGTCATCCAAAATGGGTTGTTTGTATAATAAATCTAAACAATAGAATAACTGATTAGACTATGCTTCAAACGAAGCTTGTTTTTTAAGATAAAATATTTGCCGGTATTCATTAGAACATCACTAAAACTGCACTAAGAGTCAAGGAGCAACGAAACATAAATAGTAAACTAATTGAGATTTACTTCAATCTTCCTCAGAAAACCCTCACATGTGTGCGAAACCCCCTCCCCAAGTACGCCCGAGAACCATTACAAGCCATGCAGAAAACAAAGTCTGCATACAAAAGAGAAATTCTTTCAAGCGCGCTTACCCATGCAATTTTCAAAAATACTGCCACAGAAACAAAATGAAAGAGTCTGAGGTAGACTTGAAGGAAAGCTGGTTATTTAAAATAATACGTTGCTATTACCGAGAAAAAAGAGAAGAGAAAAAAAAGACAAGACCACAGCTACATTACATTTAATAAAAAAAAACTCATTCTTTTATTTTACAAAGGAATTTTTTTGTATCCCTTATTTTACTGCCTTTCTGGCTGTACGCATATTTTACACTAATGGGGTAGGAGGGATAAAAGTACAATTTTGAGGATGTGTGGCCTAATTTACGTGGAGGGAGAGTGGGAAAGCCCTTAGGGAAAACCACCTTAAATACACCTGAATGGGAATAGAGCCTCGATATCCTCTTTACCAGCAATCCAGTCTAGTGTGAGTGGGACGTTTTATACCATGTGACCACCGATGTGGATATTAAACTAATATAATCAGTACAGCTTTTAACTTTTCAACTCTAAAAACATAACCTATCAAAACATTATTCTCTAAAAGCAGCTATATATAATTATTAGGATTATAATAAACCAACCTGTTAATATTTTATTTATAAAAAAAAACTTTTATTTCTAAATGTATCTACAATAAAACTGAAATAAATTACAATTTAAAGTCAAAATGAAGCATGGAAAGGAATTGGTAAAGCTAAGGCTACATTTGAGAGAACTCAAGAAAACGTGTTATAATTTAACTCGTATAATAGTTTTACTCATATTTGTATTCAAATTTTATTACGATTTCTACTAGTTAAGATAATTAGATGCAAATTTGGCACCACACTATTTAGCATATAAATATGTTACTTGTTTATATATTCTCCTGGACAGGTGCAGTGTCATTCACAATTTTATTACCTCTCTCTCTCCCAAATAAAATTAACACTCTCCTGGAAGCAGTAAGGCCCCTCGACCCCCTCCAGTCTCCATCAATCAAGGCCCTCTGCCCAGCATCTTTGGTTTCTAGAAACACAAATTCGCTGAAGACCACCTATATGGGCATTCTTACAATCTTAACTGTACAAACAATACAATCATTTAGAACAGCGATTCTTAACAAGGGGGCCGTGGCCCTCTGGGAGGCAACCAAAGGTTTTTTGGGGGGCCTCAAAAAGTAAATTAAAACTCTATTTGCTTATTACTGAATGTAATTATTTTAAATTCAAATTTTAGCTTCAAAAGAAATGTTTCCATGTTTAAATGATGCAATGAGGATTTCTGTGCAAATTTTTATTTTATAAAAGCAAATGCTCCAAATTACTATGGACTGTTTTTTGCTCTTTCTGAAGAGTTTGGTGCCACTCATATATCGCTACTACCTTACACAGAAATTAGACGGGTGTCGCGAGGGAAAATTATTGATCGTTTATTAGAAGTAAAAAAATAAGCTGAAATTTTTTTAGTTGATAAAAATCTCAGTTTGGCCATTTATTTCGATGATAGGAATTGGATTGCAAAACTTTCACACTTGGCAGATATTTTTTTCTATTCTAAATCAGCTAAATTTAACTCTATAAGGAAACCTGTTCAATATTTTTTCAATAAAAGTAAGATAGAACCTATAAAATATTACAATGCATAGATGGATTAAAAAAAATAGAAATATATATTTGTTAAATAATTCCGAACTATTCACAAATGATTGCAAACAACGATTTTAAAGTTGATAAACAACATATAATTTCTTAAATTAAGTGTAATCTCCATACATTAATAGAAAAATTCGATATATAGGCCTATTTTCCAAATAATTATTTTAATAGCTGAACATTGTGGATTCAAGATCCATATTATAACTGAGAAAATACCAATATATCATTTATGGACGAATACACACTGCTGGAATTAACAAAGGATTTAAGACTGATTTCCGTTTTCTAGAAGAAAAATTTGGTCCCATTTTGGATACATATCCGGAGTGAATATCCACATCTTTTTACCATTGCCATTCAACATTTTATGCCCTTTGTTTCTACTTATTTATGCGAAAAGGGATTTCCCACAATGGTAAATATTAAAATGAAGCAATAAAAAATCAATTCCGAATCGACTCCTGCATGTGAATATCATTAAGTAATACAATTGAAACAAGAATTGACAAATTAGTGGAAGTTTTCAACAGCAGGGGTCCCATCAAATACATTTAGGTAAGTTAATTTCTGTTTTTTTTTATTTGTTTGTTGCTATGATCAGTAATCAAATTCACTATTTTAGAGTAAATCTTAATGATTATTATATTATTAAAAACTAGGGGGCCACGAAAATAGTTTAGGATATTTAGGGGGCCACGAGTAATTAAAGGTTAAGAATCACTGATCTAAAAGATTATCAGTCCTTGGTCATCCAACCCCAGCCGTGCAAGACGGACACAATAGTCTATCATAGCCCTAGTTCAGCAAACATGAAATTAATATAACAAACGAACAGTAGTGAAGACGAAATTCTTTTCAGTGTGACCGAGACAGAGAACGTCGTCGAACAGCCTTATGTGGATTCTCAAGTGTTCACTAAGTGCCAATTCACGTTCACTAGTCTCTGATATTTGTCGGTTTTTAAGCGAGTCATCAAAGTATATTCGTGTTAGGAGCTGCTCTGTGTTTGGTGTGACCGGGTATAATATCAAGTGGTTGAATTCGGTGCAATGCAGTTTTCTTCTTGCCGTGCGTAGCGTTTTAAGCCAGGTTATAATCGAGTGGGCTGACTGAAAGTTATTACGACGGAAGTTATGGAATAGTTCCAGTTCCCAATCAAGTGGTAACTGTTGTAGTAGCGTATCTCCCCCGTGTGTTTCACGCGTCCTCAAAAATTCACTCACCCGAATTTGATGATCTCTCATCCTCCTCCTAGCATTCAAGATAGCCACCGCACCCCCCGTCAGACAAAGCAACGCCAACTAAACTTCTTTGTCCTCTTCCCTTCTACTTTTACCATATATTACATACATACATACATACATACATACATACATACATACATACATACATACATACATACATACATACATACATACATACCCCCCTAATCTCGCCTTTCCCTTACGGGGTAGAAATTAAACTATGCATATAGCTAAAAAAAATCTCTATATAATCCACTAATCCATCCTCACTAACATTTTCCACACTTCTCTATACTTGTATACTCCTTTCGCTTCAACAACATACCTACACCAAGTCATACATTCTATTTTATTATTAAAACTGTTAATGCTTTTATTTTTCACTTATTCACATACAACATTCCACCACATCATAGATGGCCTACCCCTTCCTTTTATCGACACTTTCCACCACCATCATTTGATCCACACTTATCTTCTCAACATGCCCAAACCAACGTAAGACGATTAATTAACATTGTTCTTTGGGACTCCCTTTCAAATCACACTCCCTTAGCATCCATTCATTACTAACTCTGTCCAAACTAGAATTTCCATATACATTTCTTAGATATCTCATTCCAACAACATTCATCTTGCTCTTGTGTTTCTTCCAACAAACCCACGCTTCACATCTATAATGCAATGTTGGCATAAACTAATCACATCCACCCTGTGAACTCATAGATCAATTATGAACGACGTCCAATTCGGTGCTGTTCTCACTTGTTCTGCCTTTTGTAACCGCACCTGTTCAGTGCCGATCACGAGTAGCATATATGAGAATGTTAACGATTACATGTGAACGTTGGTTCCACTTGCTTGTTTGTGCTCTCTTAGGTGTAACCCCAGCTTAACACCGACTTAAAAATTAACACACAGTAATCATACAATTATTACAGAATAGTACCTAACTATATAATCTTTTTAAAACTCAAAGTAATTTGAAATAGTTTCAATAAAATATACCACTAGATACTTAAATACCTATATATAGTAAATTAGAGCACACCAAATATATAAAAATATATATATATAGTGTATGTATTGTACAATAGGGCTACAGAGTATAGTTAGTTTGGTTAAAATTGTACAGCCAAACAGTATCAATATTTAAATTATAAATGATAATTATTTTGTATTAAAAAAAATTAAGTAATCTCCAAATTGTATTTCTATTCTTCTTGCCTTACTCATTTCAACATCAACTTTCTACTTTTCTCTAGAAATGTGGTTTTGCTACTCTGGATAATATGAGTGCATATTTTTTAACGCGTCTATTTTATACACGTTTTTTATTCAAACTTTTTTTGGTTGAACACTTAGCTAATGATCCTGAAAGAAAAGTTTGAAAGGGCATCAATGATATAATTTGTAGCAAACATGCATAACACTTAAATTTTAACTTTTACCCAGAGGTTTATTTTTATTTATAAACTCAAAATTATGGAAATAGTAAATGGTTTTGCTTTTACCTGTGTATGAGGGGACATATAAGAGTTGCATTTTAATTCGAATACATTTCCTGAAGTTGATCCACTGATATTCTATAACTATAAAATGTAACAACAAACGATTTAAACTAATATATATTAACACATTTCTCATCTCCCAAAGAGCCACAATATAAAGCCATGTGTCCACAAGGAATTAGATGTAAACGTATTAAATTAGACAACATATGGTAGAAGTCATCGCCATACATAATTTATCAGAAATCTGAATACTGATGTGGTTTTAGCCGCGTGGCTTTTTGAAGCGTTTCCTGACAGGCAAACATTTTCACGCTGATAATAAACAATGAAGAGCAGTAGTCATGACATTGGCATTTTTCAGCAGCTAAATGTTTCAAATTTGGCAGAATAAAGAGCACAATTAAGCATGGAGAAAATTCTAAATTGGGCCTAATTTTAAAAAGATAATTAAGGGATTGCATTGTAATTAAAGAGACACATGATGTTAGGTATTGCCAGCTTTAGTGATACAATTGTGTAAGGCATAACTCTCACAATAGACTGTATTGCCGATATTAGGGAGATCGGGGTTCTATCCCCAATAGGGAGTACTAAGGATGATATTTTTTTTTAAAAGTACATGTAAATGTGGGTATACTTCCTCTAAATTAAACCTTCCACAGACCCTACACACTAACATAACTAATAGGTGTAGGTGTGTTAAACCTCAATTGGCTAGTAATAAGCTATGAAAAAAAGTTATTGGATATTTATTTATTTTAATTATTTAAATGTCTTTATTTAAGCTAGCAAAGTTAAGGTGTTACACCTTGTCTTACACTTAACCAGGTTACAGAAATTATAATTAAGGAAGATTTTTTATTTAAAAGAGATAGCTAAATATAATAGATTTTAAAACTAAACAGTTAAATTTTTTTTTAAACCAACTATATTCACAAATATTATTACATGATAAATTATTAAAAATTGTATCTCATTCATACAACATCTTTTATTATTCCCTAAATTACCAAATCATTCAAACTACAAAATTTATATAGGTGTGTTTCATTACAAACAATTAATTTTAGACATAGAAATATACACACATTTATCCAGTTTTGCTTCTCAGCTACTCAAGACCAAAAGCTCGAAGTTAAGTTATTATTTTAATGAGTGCATATAGTTATTTTTTGAAAGCAGTTAGCGTAGTCAAATTCCTGATGTTGGTAGGTAGCTTATTCCACGCCGAAATGTCACTACATTGAAGGACTGAGAGCAACACCGGGATTTGTGTAAGGGTATACAGAGAACGTTAGATTTGCTAGCACGGGTAGGGCTGCTAAGCCGATGTTGATTCTTCATGAACTGAAAACGGGATTAAATATGCTCCGGGGATGATGAGTTAAGAATTCTGAAAGCTAAAGTAAGAGAGGGAAATGAGCGTCACTCTTTTAGTCGTAACCATTACAGTTTTTTGAAGTAAGGTGTTATGTGGTCCAAATATTTTAGATTGTAAATGAAACGGACACATTGGTATTGTAAGCGTTGGAGTAGATTAGATAGTTCCTATGTTAGGTTATTGTATACACTGTCACAGTAATCAAAATGAGGCAGTATCAGACGTTGTACAAGCAAAGCTTTAAGTTCAGATGGTAAGAAATGCTTTAAGTCTTTTGAGCGGAGATTTTTTTGCAAATGTTGGTCACATGGTCCACCCAAGTCAAATTGTTGTTCATTATTACGCCTAAATTCCTTGCATGTGAGGCTAGAGGAACTATAGTATCATTTAACAATATATCTGGAATAAAAGATCGATTTATATTAGACAAAACTCTATGTGACCCGTTAATAATTGACTGTGATTTAATGGGGCTAATCATTATACCGTTATTAACTGACCATCCAAATTAATTAATTTCAAATCCACATTTATTTTATTAACAGTTTAAAATAAGTTAGTACTACTGCCTTGGTCTACAGGGATCCATTCAGAGGCAGTGGCACCTCTGCTTGCGACCATACAAGTAAGATCGCATCCAACGAATGCAGATCGGAGAAAAATTGAAGTAATAATTAAGTTTATATAAAAGCAAGTCAAAATATACACTGTTAAAAGCCTTACTAAAATCCAGAAGTATTAAAATAGTTAATTTCCGACTGTCCATGAAAAGTCTAATATCATCAGTAACATTAATTAGAGCTGTAACAATTCCTTATTGGTATATAAATAAGAGACCATGCTCATTGATAAATTTGCTAATTTGACAATTTACCAAAAATTATAGTTCTTTTGAATAAGAGGGAAGGATAGTCGACAGTCATCACTGTTAGTCTGAGACTTTTCGGATATGGTTATTATTTCAGCCCATTTCCAGATAGTTGGGAAGTGACCATTAATTAGAGAATAGTTGAAAATATCTGTTAAAATAGGAAGGTTACTGCGTATAATATTTTGTAATGATTTAATAGATATCTTGTTATAACCCTCGGCTTTAGATTTTATGAGCATGATATATTTGTATACATCATTTGGGTATATATAAGAAAAATTAAATTCTTCGCTTTGAGTAGGGTATTGTGATATTCTTTTAATAGTTTGACTCTTCACCAAACTGTCCATTACAATCAACTTACTAAAGTGTACTTTAAAATTGTCAGGTGGAATATCTGTTGAAGAGGCATTATTATGTTCAATATTTACTTTTATTTCACGAAGCTTTTTCCAAAGTAATGTTGGTGATGATTGACAACTAGAAATGTAAAATGAATATTTCATTTTAGCTTTCCGTACTTCTTGATTACATTTGCTACGTAATTTTATATACAATTCAAATCTATTGGAGACAGAATTTAAACCAGCCTTGTAGTCATGTCTAAATTTTGTGTAAGCTGCGTTACGTCTTGCCATTAGTGCCAAAATATATTTAATCATCCAGGATAGTGATTATCTAGTGATTCATCTTGTCTTAGTGGGTGCATGCTTATCATACAGATCAGCTATCATTTCGTTAAATAGTTATACCTTATCATCAATATTGTTAACTGTGTATATCAAATACCAAGGCATCAGTTCAGCGTCCTTATTCAAATATTCGGTATCAATATGTTCGATATGTAAGAAATTTAGGTTTAACTTTAGGCATTCAGATGGAATATAAAAGGTAAAGTAGGTCATGGTGAGAAAATCCCGGGATAGGAATCTGTCCATGGGAAATAGCTCTGTTTGGTTGATTTGTTAACATTAAACCGAGCCAAGTATGGGACGTAGTGGTATGTTGTGTAGCATCAAGAGGGAAGACTGTCAAGCTAAAAGCTGAGAACATTTACAATAGATTACTTGAGTCAACAGATTTAACTAGTAAATCTGTGCTAAAATCACCCATCACTATCACGGGTTTGTAATTTGAAACATGGTCACCCTTTGCTGATTCAAATTTGCTCCAAACTCTTATTCTAGGTAGTTTATAGACCACTACAATAAGAAGTTATAATTGGGAGGTACACAACTCTAATATCATATATTCTGGCACTGCTGAGTAGGCACTAGGAGATGTGGCCAGAATTTTCCATTTTAAATTGCTATTTACAAATATTGCAACGCCACCCCCTCCCTTATCATACCTGTCGTTTCTAACCAACTCATAGTCGGGTATATTGTATGAATATTCCTAATATGGCCTAAACAGGCCATAATTGGACTCCTCACACTACATTGTGTCTGCTGCTACTAGAGTTAATTAAATGAAATAATATGGGAAAATTGAGTCCACCAATTAAAAGTGCATAAAATTCTACAAAAGAAATTATGTGTCTCATAAAAATAAAGCTCACCTGTAAGGAATAGCAAGACTTCGCGCCACAACGGAAAATAAGATGGCTTCTTGCTGTAACGTCCCGAAACACAATGAAGCGTTTGTATGAAAAACGCTTGCAACCTAAAGCTATCTTGGTGTCAATACGAGCGTTTCAGTTGTACCAACAGTACTGCATGTAGCATTCAGAGGTATTTCCAGAACTACCACCAATAATTACATTAGGCCATATTAGGAAGAAGGTTCATAATCAGTGCAGGCACCTTAGTTTGTTTCCGCCCCTCCCTTTCTGTATATTATATCTTGGTTTATTTCAGTTGAAAATGTATCAAGCCTTATGCAAGTTTTATTCTGGTTCGTCCTGCTCCCGGCATTATGGTCAGCTGTGCAGAATATACGGTTATTTTTGTGTTGGTACACCTGTAAGCCCTGTGCGGATGTAACTATGTTCAGAACGTGTACTTGGAATATTTTAATATGTTATAACTATAGCATTTTATAAACTATGAATATCCAGTGATATTTTGTTTGTAATAATTTAAGTTCATTTATTTTCATTTTAATCTTTTTATTTTACAGTAGTTGAAATGCCTGTCCTCTATTTTAAAATGTCAAAATGTTTCTAGATATTAAAAAAATAAATGGTACGGCATACCGCACAGACTTTCTCTCTCTTTCTATAAACTCGTAAGATTTCTGAACGGAATAATGTACATTGTATGATCACCACTCCACATAAGAACACGCATAAAATAATATACAATGATATATAATCAATGAGAAAAGAGGCGCATCTTTGTCCACCTAAGAGCATTTCAAACAGTTTAATGTCTTCCACAAGGGTCAA
>CABFWB010003526.1:0-18145 GCA_902151455.1 Timema bartmani | reverse complement strand
GACAGACAGACAGACAGACAGACAGACGGAAATTCAAAAACCACTTTTTCGGATTCAGGAAGTCATGAAACGTCAAAATTCATCAAAATCTCGAGTTCGATTTTTTTGACGATCACCATACTTTCTCTACCTGTAAGATAGAGAGAAAGTAAAAATCTTTCGTTTTACTTATAGAATTGACTGCAATTGCTTGTGTTCACTAGAGCTTTAGATCGATTAATACTTTTTAATAGCCATTTAAAAATATATATATTGTTATTACTAATTCCAATATGATAATGTAAAAGTGTGTAAATAATTTGTAGGCCTACAATGCACCGCAATCTCGCTCCTTTACCTTAATACGGAGACACGTACACTTAAAACTCGCAAGACATTGTTGTAGATACATAATGAGAAAAAATTGTCATCATAGTCCACCAAAGAGCATAAAAGAGATAATACACACTCTTACAGAAACATATTGATATCAAAGTAAAATCTCTGTTCACCAGAAATCATAACAATCAACTTCCAATTTTCCCGACCTCTTTTCAAAAAAAAAAATTGCCAATAGCTCAGAAACTATTGGCTATATAAAAATTTATTTTAAAAAAAGGTTATTTTATTAATAAGAAAGCTATAACTATGCAATGCTATGTTATTTTGTATATACAAGATTTGTCGAGGTATTCTAAATAGTGAAGATATCTGCATTATGTAAAAAGCTCTTCAAGTCATGCTGATGGAAAAATGAATCACACCATTTCGTTTGTAATATTAAATAGTGCTTGGATAACAGTTTTAAAGAAAATAATTTAGGAAGATTTCCAGAAAAAGATTGTTTCCCCATTTTCCCTTCTGTAAACTACACTTTATTTTAAGGTTTAATAGATAATTCTAAAGTTCCTTACCCTTGATAACAAGTCTTGGCACAATCGTAAAAATAGTCTCAGCTCTAGACCAAGATACAGACACACAGACAGACGGCATCGCAAATACCACCACTTTTAGGGTTCAATGGGTCATGAAACGTTAATATCATCATAATATAGAGCTCAAGTTTTTATTTTACTTACAATACTTTTTTACCCTTGGTAGGTATCGTGAAAAAGTTGAAATAAACAAACACTAGAATATTCACGTGGCAATATATTTAATTGCTAAAGATTAAATTATTAGCTAATAGCCAAAATAATAGCCCAACACCTTAGCTAAGTTGTCAGCATGTCTCTCTACTAAGCTCCGGATCCCGTGTTCGATTCCTGGCATAGCCGAAAAATGTATCATTGGTGAGAAGTTGGCCTACCCTTCCATAATGATGAATTAACGGTCGGGGACTGGTTGTTGTGCCTGTCCTAGTCTTAAGTTAGATAATAGGGCTACGACAGGCCTAGCCAGCCGGTAGTGGAGAATATATGGCTTGAATAATAAACTGACCCGGACCACACAGGCTAGAAATAGTAATGGATGTTAAAGCCTAAGTAATAAATAGCCTAATTAAAATTAGGCTAACAAGTCTTATTAGAGCTTGCACGGAATAAAATATTTCTTTAGTAGCAGTCCAATGCCTCAAATTATAGGTGAGGAAGGACCTTAAGAATAGGATGAATCCTGATAAGCTCAGTGGTAGAGCTTTAGTGCACCAAACAAAGGGTACCCTTTCCGAGTCCAGTTCCAAAGTTTCATTTTCAGAAATAATTAAATAGCTCTTGCAATCATCTACTAAATGTATAATAAAACAGCTAGAAAATGAAATTCTTTAAGCTCGATCTGACTTGATAGAGTTCGTTACAGTAAGGCTATTTCGTCAACACCATTTTTAACTAGTTATTTCTAGAATTAACTACTTAATATAATTTCAATCAAATAAAAATTGGAAAATAATCTCTTTTTTTTTAATTTGGATTAATATAAACTATTTCTTATCGAAATATTCAAATAAATTGTTTTTTGCAGGTTCAGACTTATATTGGGAGGGTGTGACGTGTTCCCTGAGCTGTGTATGTTCTTATACTTCTGTCAGTTTATTGTGGACTATTGACAAGTGCACGTGACTCTGTGGTATTGACATTTGACAGTCTTGATTACACACAGTACTTATTTTTGGTTGTTTCTAAAGCATGGATGGTGATAATCAATCTGAGGAAGTTCGATGGAGAAGAGGAAAATTTGTTTCATTGAGAAATTACTTAATTCAGAGAAAAATAAACAAAGTCACCACAATGTCAAGATGTACTTACAATCATATTTTGGTGGAGTTTAAAGAAGCTAAATCTGCCATGAAGACGAAACCTTAATCAAACCGTTGATTGAAATGATTTGATACTATAGAAATGGGTGTGTAGGAAAAGTAGATCTCAGGTGGTTAAACCATTGAGTACTACTTAGGCCTAATAGTTAAGGAAATCTACGATGTTATTGAAGCTCTGGAGGTGGGAATATAAGGAATGCCAGAAAAGGAAAGTGTTTTATATGTTTTTATAGCCAAACAATTTTGGCTAAGATAAAAATAAAATGCATCAGTAGAAACATATTAATTTTCTTCAAATGTTGATATCAACCGTCGTTGAATATCTGTCATGAGTGCAGTGACATTAAGTGAAAATGATTTTAAAAGAAAAACGTTTTCATTAAATTCCAGGACATACTTGTCAGATATTAAATAAAGATTATGGTTACCATATTAATAAAATAAAACTCTTATGTTTGTAATTTATTAATATTTGATTTATTTTGATCGTAAAATGTTTTGATATAAAAACTGAAAATATACACATTTTCTCGCGTTCCATACACCTCCACTTTATAATAGATCTTGGACATGGGTGTCGAGACAGGCTGAAAATGGAAATTTCATGAAAATACGTCAAAATAACTATATAAACTATAAATATGTTCCTATACATTTTTAAATCAAGCAACTAAACCAAAAATAAGAAAAAGAAAGGCTTAGTTATTAGGACAATTTATCATTTTAAAAGAATTTCTGTTGCCATTCTGACCTAATTGACATCATATATACCCAAGATAGTAATGGGTTAAAATTTATTATGGTATGTCAGGGCCATTTGGCCAATTCTTACTGCGAGAACTGAAAAGCTGACTATATCTTCCTGACACTAGTTTTCCCATGAACTATGTAATAATAAACTGTGATTTTAAAATCAGTATTACTATTATTACTATGTTATTATTATTATTATTAGTATTATTAGTAGTAGTAGTAGTAGTAGGTAGTAGTAGTAGTAGTAGTAGGTAGTAGTAATAGTAGTAATAGTAATAATAGTAGTAGTAGTAGTAGTAATAGTAGTAGTAGTAGTATTAGTAGTAGTAGTATTAGTAGTAGTAGTAGTATTAGTAGTAGTAATAGTAATAGTAGTAATATTAATATATTAGTAATAGAAATAGTAGTAGTAGTAATAGTAGTAGTAATAGTAATAGTAATAGTAGTAGTAATAATAGTAGTAGTAGTAGTAGTATATTTATTATTTGAGATATTTAACTAGCACTTTTTAAGCCGACTTATTATATCACCACATGAATTAACTAACTTAATTCCAGCGTAGACACCAGCCGTAAATTATTCATCATTTTGAAAGGGGAAATAAATATTTCACCAATGAAAAGTTCTTTGGTTATCCCGAGAATTGGATCTGGAACCCTTATCTCAGTTCACGCTTACGACCTAGATAAGGGATTGGACAATTTTTATTATTAGTGGTCCATATAGATGACTACTTTTACCTAACATTTTATTAGAACGACCACAGACATCAGTGAATACTGTTTTCATCACGTCATTACTGGTATTGAGTAAAGGATACTAGTATTGTTGACTGCATCATGTTAGTTCTAGAAATAACTAGTTAGGACTGGTATTGATAAAATGGCTTTGCTGAAACTAGTTTTACCTAATGAATTCAGCTGTTAACGAATTTCGGATTCTAACTGTAAAATATCTAACTTCATATATCTCTATATCCACTTATATATATATATATATATATATATAATACTTTATATAACCCGTATTATATTAATTGAGACATTCCATTCTATATATAGTTTTATTTTTTTCTGATGTAAAATTTAATGAAAACTTATCAATTCACTTTTAACAAATGCATCTTACTTTGCTTATTTATTTTGGTAAACTGCTAATGGTTTTCATAATTTAATGCATTTATTTATGTATAATTGTATGTATATATATGTGTGTTTGTGTGTGTGTGTGTGAGTGTGTGTACTATATGCTAGAGGCTAGACTCACCAGTTTTCAAAAATTAGCCAAACCAATTGTATTAAAGTGCTTTCTAGCCCAATCTTTGGGTTAAAAGTCTCGATATTATATAGATATTATAGTTTTTCAAAACTACAATACATATTTATAGTTCCGATTTATTAAAAAAAGGGTCTAGAAGTTAAATAACAAATTATAAGCAACACAATAACATTTTATTAAAAATAGCTTATAAATAAATGTTTTTAGGTGCACATATTTTTGATATATATATATATATATTGTGGAGTTATATATATTATTATATATTGTTGAGATATATATCAACAATATATGCACCTTAAACATTGATTCATGGGTTTTATATATATACATATATAATATAAACTATAAATAGCAAGATATTCATAAATATTTTATTTAAAAAATATAGAGTAAGGAACTCATTTTATATATAATTTGTTTTAAGATTTGTAAAAAATATTAATGTATACATTTTTGGAATACTTAATACACCAAAACAGGCAGAATTATTTTTACTAGTAGTCCAATTAAAATGCGGCATTCCCTAAAGTTAGCTTGTTCTCTGAACTACACAATTTCCTGACCTCAGCCTGAGAAAAGAACTGAACCACACCAACCCCTTTAAATTATTAGACGCACTAATTAAGTAAGGAACGGTAATTTCAGCCACTAGCCTGCCAGTGATAATGAAACCAGCCCCTTTCCTTTAATATCTTTAAGCTCGTAAATGTAAGCTCAATTACCCATCCCCTAGAAACTCAAACTCTTTTTCAGCCCTTTTTGGAATTCCCTTTAGTATATACTCCCTCAACTAACAATTCTGTAATCCTTCAAAGTGATCCTTATAATTTGATGAAATGTAGTTTTACTAAATGAAAATGCTTATTTTGTGATTTTAGATGTGTACTGTACATGTCATATAATCTTTAAGGTGCCCTGACAACGTCTTGCTTCATAAATGAACCTGGTTATCTGTAGTTTACAGTTGTAATGACTTGATAGTTTAGCTAGCAGAGACTTGGCTTGATATGTGTTTTATAAAAAAAAAATACTACATAGTGCCTTACTATCTATTCGAGCTATCCAAATTTGTAATTAATTTCAATGGTAAGAATGAGGAAGGTAGAATTTTATCATAAATGTACCAGCACTCACATGACTTTGTACATATATAAATTTTAATATATGAAACGGAGAATTTTGCATTTTATTTTGATGCTTAATTGAATATTACCCAATTAAATATTGTATAATTAATACATCTTATATATAAATAAAAGGTCGGGTCATTCCTTCCTTCCACATTCCTTCCGCATGTATTGTTCGAACACTTCTAAGCGTTCTAGAAACCTAAAATTTGGCAATCAAATAGTAGTCCAGTCAATAGGTAGTTTTTTCTAACAAAAATTCCAGGAGTTTTTAAAATTAGACTGGTTATGGGTCCTAAATAATTTTCTGAGTTTTTGACCTTGGCGCGCTGCCGCTCGGGCCACCATATTGAAAAATGGCAACCCAAACTGTTTTTTTCTCTCTATATCTCCTTTCTATTTGGTCCTACGATCAAGATAGTCATAATAAATAATATGAAAAATTAAATTTGCTACAACTTTTGTCTAATACTTTTTTTTACGAATAGTTTCCAACCTTCAGTGGCATAAACTAAAAAACATTCTGCGAATTTTTGAAAACTCTTGCATCTCCCCGATTTTCTTTATGTTATCTATTAATAATTGCATATCTACACTCTGCAACACTAATTAAATGTTAACCAGCTCATTTACACACCATCATTAGGTATTTTTTTATATGGTATCCCTTGTAAGCCTAATCCACAGTTAAAATAAATATTTAGACAATTATTGGAATCTACTCCACTTTGAAGGTCCACGTTGATTGACATCTATTTCATCGCTGCTTCTGTGATTATCTCTTGATTCGAAATCTTTGTCATCTTCACACAAGAGTAATATCTCACAGAAGCTTTCTGTGTTTTATTCAACTCTTCCTCTTCTTCTTCTTCTTTAGGGTCAGTTAAAATCTGTTGTGCATTTTCACATGTTTTCCCATTGCAGTAACCATATATAATAGAGCATGTTGGGTCCACTTTCCTACTACCACTAGCTGCACCGCATCTTACCTTGCATTTACATGAGATAAATTCGAGAAAAGCCTGAGGAGCCAGATCGTTGGTGTTTCTGACTGAAGTAAGTACAATAATTTTGCTTCTTGTCCAGCCCCACCCTTGTGGAACTTTTTGAACGCCATACCAAGCCTGTACCTGGTGGCACGTCCTAAATGAGTGCTGTCGTGCAGATTCTC
Organism: Timema bartmani; assembly: GCA_902151455.1. NCBI lineage: Eukaryota > Metazoa > Arthropoda > Insecta > Phasmatodea > Timematidae > Timema > Timema bartmani. Next base: position 11,580 of record CABFWB010003526.1, on the reverse strand, counting down.
GTGTAGGGGGCAGAGTAGCAAGATTGAATTTACTTTGCGTAACAGATTTAGAAAAACGCTGGTAACGAAGTGATTCTAATTGTTCATTTACTTTATCAGCCCGTATAACATGACCAGAAAACGTTCTCCGGCCGTATCACTACTCTTGGGGTCTATTCCACGTTTCTTGAACAGTTTCACAATTTTGTTCAGGTGCAGGCTATTCTCAAGAGTAGTAAAAAAATATTTCTTTCCCAGTATTGAAGATAGCTGATGTTGTGTTGCAGCCGTTAAATGAATGATGTAACAATATGTTATCTGCTGCTACTTCTCCAGACTGAAAACTCTGAGGAGAATACAGTTTTTAGGTAATATTTCCTTTGCCTGGTTACCGAAATTAAATATTTGGAAGTGATCATTCCAATCCTGTCAATAAAACTAGAATATTAATGTCTTCACCTACAACGACAATAGAATCGAATGCTGAAGGCATGTCGATGGCTGTGATTATTATCAAACTGTTAGCATCTTCTGTAGCCTGTTTTACCGAAAAATTAGCTTGTTCACATTTTTTCTCAGCATTAAGATTAAGAGAAATGTTTTTCTTTTCGTTAGTCAGAAATTTTTCTTGCAAAACTGTTGCAACTATTTCCTCATCGAAAATTATTTTCACGGAACTTTGCTTTCTTTATCGGTGCAGATGTTCTGCGGTCTCTGTATTTTTTTCAGTAGCATCAATTGGGTACCCATCAAAAGTAATTAATGCATTTTGACCAGAGGGCCTTTCTACGTAATGCACTTAATTCGCACAACTCTATGTAGAGAGTATCCACCATCCAAAATTTTAATGCTCTTAGTTACAAGTTAAGTCTTATCTGACAGTGGCAATAAAGCAGAGTATAATGACTATTTCACGCCCTTACACTTCTCTTCTTTTAAAAATAATCACAAAGGAAATGGGGAAAGTTCAAATTTCATATATTACTTTAATTTTTCGTCCGATTGCTTCTTGATGCACATTCTCTGAAAAAGGATTAGTGGGCTATTGGGGATTGTAACTTCTTCGAGATTCCATCGCATCATCTACATTGTTTGCCAACCAATGCCCTCTCTTTAGCCCAGTCGTTGGTAAATGGTATAATTTTTTCATGCATACATTATTGTATTTCACATCCACCACGAATAAATTAGAAACATATTGTATAGTCAACTCTCATTCGACCCCATTCATCTTTGTGATTCCTTGCTACTTTCTAGACGGTGTCTTTCACATATAGATTTTGCACTTCATAGATTTTATTTCGTACTGCCAAGCGAGTTTTTTTGATTAGTTACAAATTCTTCAGTTATTTCTTCACGCCATAAGATGCAATGTTTTTTGAAAATAAGTGTTGGCACAGCCGATCGCATCAATGTTAAAAGCAAGGAATGTGGAGCCTTATCACTACCTCGTCAATAAATCACCGTAATCAATTTATTATTGTTATAATGCTTTTGGCACGCACTGTGCATGGCGACTTTGCTTAGGTTTGTCAAGAAGCACTCATTTTTATGCCAGAAATTCGAAGAGTTTTTATACCTCTCTCTTTCACTTCAACTATTTTGCCTTTATCTAAAGTTTTTTCACATATGAAACAAAAGGCCACTTTAGAAGCAGCTATCTCAAAACCCAAAACACTTATAAGCTCCACAAAAACATACAACAGTAAATTCCATTAAAACCGAGATTGAGAGGCAAAAAGGTCAACTGTTTATTAATATGGGAGAGAAGAAGAAGGTTTTAACCGTGGAAAATAATCTTAAAAACTAAACATAAGAAAACAAATAAATAACCTAAGCTTTCGATGGTAAACAAACATCTGCCTCCCGTGCAGCACAAACTTACACTACTCTGCACCAGCAAGCTTCTACCCCTCCCCTTCTAGGTGCTGCGTTCGGAGAAAATGGTTGGGGGAGAGGGAAGGATTTTATTAACATCTCATAAGCTTCTTGTATTGTCAAACAATAAGAAGTAGGCTCCAAGCCATTTCTACAACTGGTCAAATAAAAAGAACTGGCGCAAAACAGTAACCTTTCTCGAAAATTGGTGGAATATTCTCCAATTCACGCCACTAAGGATTGGAAACTATTCGACCACCAAAAAAATTTTTAGACAAAATATGTAGACGATTGTCTCCTTTATAATATTTCTAATAACCATCTTGATCGCAGGTTCAACTGGGAAGGAGATTTATAGAATAAACATATCTAGGCCACCATGTTTTCAAGATGGTGGCGTGAGTGGTGGCGCGCCAAGATCAAACAATTGGAAAATCATTTAGAAACCGTAACTGCGTGGCCCTTTAAATATCAAAACTCGCGCACTTTTTGTAAGCTAGCCGTCTTTTTCTGTCTCTATTGACTGGGCTATAGAGGGAATCAATCCTCCATACAACCAGAAAAGTTTAAAAATGTGAAATTTCAAAATGGGGCACAGGAATTGAAAGAAAGGACCTATTAAGGAACGTAGATATTTTTTTGAAATCTAGTAGACAGGTAGAGGTACTAATCAAAATAGCACAGGTCTGCAATGGAGAAACTTTTTGAAAATTAATCACCGATTCTGTTAGAATTTTGAGTTCTGAATTCAGTAAAAATACTTTAAAAAATTCATCATTTCATTTTTTCACAAAATCATTTTTTTTTTCAATATTTAACTATTGATTATTAAGTTTATAAGCAACCATCTTTTATATATATTAGTGTAATTCAATAATTTTTGTTCTCGTACCCCCAGAAATAGATTTACTTCAAACTCGTAACGCCAAATTTGTTGGTTCATAGTGTAAGTTTTTAATTTATCTAGCACCGCGTCTTACTAACCGTTTAGGTTATACTCCTGGTAGTAAAAGCTAAACATTTTACATAATCTACATCAAGGAGAGAGAGGGAGAAAGCTAAAGCTCTTGCGTTCTTATATCGAATGTCCTTACGTCCGTCTGTCTTAGGGCAAACCATTAATATGGCTTTGATTATTCAGTGTTTATCATTAAATAATATAACATTTTATTTTATCTTTTATTTGATTAAGGTATATTCATAGATTAGTAAGAAAACATAGGTAAGGGTTGGGATGGTTTTAGTGACAATAAATGTTAATGCCATGAGTCATCATCAAGAAAATTCAAGAAAATGTTTGTTTACTCATTTTGTTAGACAGTGAGATAAGGTGATAAATCTTTTTCTTGTTATTTTACTCTTTCCACATTCATGCAGTGAGATAAGGTGATGAACCACTTTCTTTTTTTTCCATCTCTCCATTCATGCAGTGAGATAAAGTGATGACTCACTTCCTTTTTGTTTTACCCTCTTCACATTAATGTAGTGAGATAAGGTGATGATTTATTTCCTTGATGTTTTTCCCTCTTCACATTCATGTAGTGAGATAAGGTAATGATTCATTTCCTTGATGTTTTCCCCTCTCCACATTCATGTAGTGAGATAAGGTGATTATTTATTCCTTGATGTTTTACCCTTTCCACATTCATGTAGTGAGATAAGGTGATGAACCACTTTCTTTTTTTCCATCTGTCCATTCATGCAGTGAGATAAAGTGATGATTCAATTCCTTTTTGTTTTTCCCTCTTCACATTAATGTAGTGAGATAAGGTGATGATTTATTTCCTTGATGTTTTCCCCTCTCCACATTCGTACTGTGAGATAATGTGCTGATTCACTTCCTTGATGTTTCCCCTCTTCACATTAATGTAGTGAGATAAGGTGATGATTCATTTCCTTGATGTTTTTCCCTCTCCACATTCATACTGTGAGATAATGTGCTGATTCACTTCCTTTATGTTTTCTTTCTCCCATTCATGCAGTGAGATAAGGTGCTGAATCACTTCCTTTTTGTTTTCCTTCTCCACATTCATACTGTGAGATAAGGAGATGATTTACTTAATCTTTGTTTTCCCATCTCAACATTATTGTATTTCATATAAATTCTTTAAATTTCTGTTCAATTTCAATTTGATTTTTGAGGGTCAAGTTTATGTTATAGCCAGTGTAAACTTATGCAGAAGTTTTCTTCTTTACTTCATGGTTAAGTTTTTTTTAAATCTGATTTTAAGTATACTAAATGTCTGCAAGGGGTTGTCATAATTCATCTGTCAGTTCTCATTATGTTTGTAGTGAAGAAACGTCAAAGAATCATTACAAACTTTGTTAAAATATGGTGTACTGTGCGTATTTCAATGTGAAACTTGGTGACCAGGATAAGTCTTAGGCAACACATACAATTTGTTGCATTTGCGTAGAATAACTACGACGATGGTCTACAGGTAAAACAATTTTTCCATTTTGAGGCCCTAATGTTATGGAGGATACCTTGAAATCACAGTTATGATTGATACTTTTGTTCATGTAACGTGCAATCTAAACAATAAAAAGAGGACATTTTTATACGAACCTCCCCTCGAATATATGCCTTGTACCTCATCGTGCAGAGATACCTGTATCTACTCCTCAAGATAAACTAGAGGAGACGTCCAATGACTTTGATACTCCAGGATTTTGATGAGGATTTTCAAAATATATCAGGTAGCAGCAAGCCTCAACTTTTTTCATAGATTGAGTGTAAGTGTTTAGTCCGAGACTTGGGTCTTCCTAAAAAAATTTCAGAGCTGTTAGGCTCTAGGCTAAAGAAAAATAACTTATTTGCTCCTGGTGCCTCCATATCATGATTCAGAGTATGAGAAAAAGATTTCATTCCATAAATCTCTCAAGATAGTGACCTGATCTTTCTGTAGCAATGTATCTAGACTGATTGCAAGGTTTAAAATACATTGTGACGTGAACGAGTGGAGGATCTTTATTGGCTCGTGTAAAGGAAGCCTCAAAGAAGTTATTCTCTTTAATGGTAGTACATATGATTTACTACCTCTAGGGCATTCTGTGTACCTGAATGAATAAGACCAGGATTTATCCTTAATTATTACCAATCTGAAATACATATATGAACAATATGTTGCGTTTTTAAAGTACTTTCCATGCTTCTCGAACATTAGGAAGGATATAATGAGTACCCCTGTTTCTTGTGTGAATGGGACAGCTGGGATAGGAGACAACACTGAATCAAAAAGGACATGTAGAGGTAAATTATAGCTTGAAAGCAAAAATTTAGTCAGGAAATCTTTGGTTGATAAAAAAAAAACTCTCCTACCTCCATTTCATACCAAGCTTTGTTTGATGAAGGAATCTGTAAAGACTCTGTTGAAGGAAGGAGAGCGTTTTAACTCACCATCAGGCGAGCCTGTTTTTTACACCATTGATCGCATTTCATCTGACAGATTACCTTGCAATATTTGCTTCCTGGGATAAAATGTTTTGACACACTTTATGTTTGTTTTAATTAGATTTAGTTAACGAAACTGATGCTTAATACCATTGTAAACATTTTTTATTTTCATGGGGAGGTTTTTGGTAAATTGGAGAAAATTGTATTAACGCCATGAGGCGAGTGTCATCTGAGAGATGACTAAAAAGGTAAATGTACCTACGCCATGAGGCGCGAGTCATCTTCCAGATGACTACATGAAACACAGCACAAATAGTACTTGTTCTTAATTTTTTTTAGTTTCTTTTGTTTTCTTATCAATTCTTTATTTCAAGAAAATCTTGCTACAATACAAATAAAAAAACATTTCCTATGAAAAAACATAACGAATGATATATTTAGAGCTTGTATACTACAGATTTTGGCGCGACTCATCCACTAGATAACGATCAATAGACACACGATTGGGCGCAAGTCATCCAAGAGATTATTGCTACTGTTTTGATCTTGGTATTCACTGCATCATGGCTCTGACTCAACTGTCCAGCGGAGGGAAGAGTGCCAAGAAGATGCTAGGAGAAGGACCGCACCCCACCCCTAGCAACCTAAACGGTGGGCAACTACGTCACTAAATCATCTCTCAGATGATATGCAACCGATGGTGGGTTAAATACTTGTGAAACAAGTTTTCGGGACTGTCAAAAGTGAAACTGAAAAATAATTTTGTCAGTACAGATATTCGGAAATTTCTGAAAGACAAAATCTTGGAAACAATAAATTGAATTTTTTAAAAAATAGACCTGGAAATTTTTCAAAGAAGCTGTAATAAAATTTCTTGTAAACAATAAGAAGCCCAAGTTCAAGTGTATTGTGGAAAACATGTTCATGAAATTCAAGTACATAGGTAGTTTGGTGAGCTTGAAAGTGCATTTCCTTAGTTCCCGTTTGGACCACCTTCCCGAAAATCTGGGTGCGATGAGTGAAGAGCAGGGGGAAATATTTTATCAAGACTACAAAGAGATAGAATGCAGGTACTATGCAACATCAACTTGATGGAAGTCTATGGTTGGATACTACATATAGAAGAGCTAAACCAAGACTAGAAGAGAGAAAGGGGAGAAAGAAATGGGCAGTATAGGAACTTGTAAATCCCAGTGAGTATTGAGAATGGTACATACCGCAAGCAGAATACTGTAATTTAGAAAATTAATAACCACTATGCACAAACATTTAGATCTAGAAACTGGAATTTTAAAAAATTGATTTGATTTTATGTTATTTAATTAAAAAGCGAAAGAATGAACAATTCAATTTGAGCTAGATTGAGTACTAAATTCCATACAGTTTTACAGTACGGGATATGATAGCTACTGTGTATAAATATGTGCACCTGAAAGCCAGAAATTAATTTTTTTTTATTATATTTACTTTTAACCCTCTCAAATCTTTGAGTCCTCTTTACTTTCGCTACCGTCTTTACAATTTTTACAGTTTTTACTCTTAATGCTCTGTTGGATCTTTTTATTATTGCTTTCATCCTCTTTGTTGTTTTTTCATGTTATTATAATGTCAACCCTGTTACTCCTTTTATCACTTATACCCATCAGAATCCACGTGGTGTAGTTGTCAGTGCACCTGGCTATGAGCCTAGGGCTCCTGGGTTCACTTCCCGGCTGGTACATTGGGTATTTTTCCCGAAAGGGTAAACACCTCAACAGGCATCAGGGTTTGGTTGGTTAGGCTTATGTAAGGTTTAAGTGTTCCCACTGGTTCCACACCCTCATACTCACTATCACCCTCACCTTATCCCATCGGGACGTGGAATGAAAGGATGCACGATTAGTACATTCGGGCGTACATTAGAAGTGGCTGATCTTTCCGCAAACAGGACTACGACTGGTGTATCCCAGCCCAAACACGCAATATTATGATTAATTAAACCCTTATTTTATTGATTCATCCTTTTTGTTTATTTTTTAACGTTTTTATAATTTTTGAATTTTTTTGTCCTTGTCGCACTTTTAGCATGTTCACCAATTTGTCCCTAATTACGCTTTTTACAATTTTATTCTGTTTGACCTTAAAAAATTTAACTTATCATTTAAACACCTTATTTGTGTGCTCCTTTTTCACTTTTTTACACCTTTTAACCCATTTCATCCTACAATATTATTGCCTTACTTAATAAAATAAGGTGTTAAAGGGATAGAAGAAATTAAATAGCAAAAATAAGAATAAGTTTAAAACGTGAATCTAATAGAGAAATAAAAGCATAAAAAGGGCAAAAAACACAATCATGGTAATAACAGGGAAAAAAAGATCAAAAGGCCAAAATGTAAACAGTGTTAAAATATCATAAAGGACAAAATTCTTAAAAAAGGCAAAGTTATTTATAGTGTAAAATGGTCATAAATGATATCAAATAAAAATAAAAAGCTTATAAAAGAAAAAAGGATGAAATTAAGTCATTGGACCCTTCCTCTAGCCCCAACACCCTTGAATTAAAAATGTAGTTATGCTATTGTTTTACTCCTATTTATTACTTTTGTGCTGAATAATATGTTTTATTTAACTTGAAACGATTCTGACTATAGTGCTTTGAAATGTAAAATATTCACCCCAACATATTTAACTACAAATTTTCAAAGTTGAAATTGTTTAGTATATTCTAGAAAAATTAATTCACATCTTATGTAGAATTTAAATATTAACTGTATTTTATATTTAAAAGTTTTACTTTCAAGAAATAACTATTCACGTGTTAGAAATTATGTTTTAAATATAATTTAACCTTTTCTTTTATAGATATTTTATTTTCTCATATAGAGAGAATGTATTATAATAGTGTAAATGTAAAACTTCGAGATTATTATGAATATTTATGTTTTATGTTCACCTGAATTTTTTTTAAAAAAAGCTGATTTTAAAATAATTTCTGCCTCTGAACATAGTTCCTAAACTGTTTGAATGATTTTGTTCAAAATGTAATGGATGTACCTTGAGTATTTGTATTGATTTTGACAGTAGCCATTCTATTAATGGTAGTTTATTTAAGTGACTTTTTTAAATTACAAATATTTTGGGGTGTATATAATTAGTGCTTGATCTGAAAAACAACACTGTCAACTTTATTTTTTTATCAAAATTTTGGGCAATTAAGTAAAAACTAATTTCTAGAAAGTAATTTTTTTTTAAAACATTGCTCTAGCGGTTTGGTTAAATATGTATGGGGAGTTTTAGACATGACAAATAGAAAATGACACTGGTTTTTACGGAAAAATCAATCGATAGAGGGAGAGAGAGAAATTCTGTGTATATATTCAAGTTAATTTATTATTTAGACATGTATATTGACTACGCTAACTAGCTAAGGATGAGGAAGTGTACCTACTTTTTCGTGCAGGGAGAGTGGGAGTTTTTTTTAATTAAATAAAAAGCACGCTCAAAACACATGACCGGGATTAGAACCCTTTTACCCATGTCATCGGCAGTCAGGTCTATTGTGAAAGTGACGCCTTAGACTATGCAATAATCGAAGCAGGATTAAAGTTAATAACATTTACTAAAAAAAAATCTTTTCGCTATGTCTCACCATCCATTATTTTGGGTTATACGCTTTTAAGGAATCAAAGTATATTCTGGGTTAAACATTGAAGCCATTATGAAAATGAAGAGAGGAGGGGGTATCTTGGAGAGCACCCACAAGTTTAAAAATGGAAGCTCCGAGGAAAACGTTAAGTAATAACCTCCAAGCTGAGTGATCGGTCATCCAAACCCAATAAGCTGTATGGCGAGTGGTGAGTTCCATTGAAAACAGCCCACACCCTTGTACTTACCCAAAATGCCCCATTTCCCCCACCATTATATTGGAGCTAGACAAACATTGTTGACACGAAGGGTCTGGGCTCGTGAATCCATCCATTAGCCATTACCATATTCAGAGAGTTTCGATCAAAGTCACGCTCGAGTGCGGACCATTGCTTGGATGGTGCTACATTATTCAAGTAGACATACACTCCGTCATACTGATATTTGGCCGTAAACACAACAAAGGGGGGGATGTATTACTGTAATTACTATTATAATTACTACATGTCAATGTTTGCACTTGGGAAATGTATGATTCCGCATCCTCTTTATTAGAATAGATGTGGCTTAAAATAAAAATTAAATGTTAGATGGTTTAAGGGTATAGCCTTAAAAATATATATATGTATGCATTAATATACTCACATCTTAGTGATAATTTAAAAAATATGTATACTTTAGAAACTGACATAAACAATTTAAGCTAGGCGTAAATATAATATTATTTCAAAAGATATGAGACATTTTCATGGAAAGTCACAAGGGATTTTTTGGACTTACGCCAAATTAATTAAATACTCCCATTCCCATAGCTAATTTAAAATTAGTTTATTAACTTATGTAATTGATAATGTTTTATCTGAGCTAGCACTATTAACATTTACTGTTCTAAAGCAACATGTACACTATGTAACTTAAACAAAATATGTATATTTAAGTTATATAAACATTATTTGATATATTTGTGTACAGCACAGTTCATGTTAAAGAGCGTTCATAAATGTTAAATAAGAAAGTAAAAACGTTCTCATCTTGAAACGTTGGTGCCATTGGAGAGTTGTCCTCTTGAAACGTTGGTGCCATTGGAGAGTTGTCCTCTTGAAATGTTGGTGCCATTGGAGAGTTGTCCTCTTGAAAAGTTGGTGCCATTGGAGAGTTGTCTTCTTAAGGTGAGTATTGGGAACTTGAGCTAAGGGCAGTGTTTTTTTTAGAAGTTTTGATTGCAAAATAATTTTGTTGGGCCAAATAAATAAAATATTGCTCCTGTAGAAACATTGAGTTTATATTTCTTCTAAGGGTGATATCAACATTTGTTGAATATCTATCATGAGCATTGCGGCATTAGTTGAGAAAATTTTAAACGAAGATAAAATGTAATAAAATTCCCTGACACCCTTAAAATTTATACCAGAACTGTCAATATCACCCTGTGAAGAAAATTAAACTTCATGTTTCTACTGGAGAATTATTTTATTCATTTTGATCAAAAATAATTTTGATATAAAAACTGCAAAGAAACACGACCATTGGCTTGCGTCTCCTACATTCCGATCTTAAATACTAAATCTGAATTATTGTCAAGAATATCACAGAATAGATAGGCCGATGCTTATTATCACGTATGTTTAAAAATGTCATCTGAATTAGGATGTCAAAACTGAAACCTTAGGGGTAGCTAATTATTATTACGCGAAATTAGATTATTCTCCCAAATGAAGAATTTCTACTTTACTTAATGTTTAAAGGTTAGTCACTATTTATGAACAATAGATATTTCATTAGATTTTATTGGATCAGAGGATACTCTCTGTGTCTGTCATGGTCTGATATTGGATAAGGTCTCTGATATTACTCAAGTGCTGTGGAATATCCCAATTCACCTTTTACAAAACATTCTTCAAAGAAAGAAAATAGGTCTGCTCTACTCATGATTATATTTATAAATCAGCCTTGTGTCTGTTTTTGTTCCTCCTGTCTCCCCATGTTCATGATCAAAGGACGAGTGAAGGTCTTATAGTTAAAATACTGAGATTGATACTAAGTTTTATCACAAAGAGAATTGGTCAAATTTTGATCACAAAGCGAATGCTTCAGACTGATGTATTGGATAAATTATTTGATAAATCTGATAGAAAGCAACAAACCCAAGTAAAGTTAAACAATGAACCCAGATGAATAAGCAATGCAACCTCTATTCAAACGTTGTGATATAATACTAAGATGTGAAATTAAAATTTAAAATAAAGAGAGACTATTATCAGAGCTAGGTGAGTGGTAAATTCCTGACTTTCATCTGGCAGACCAAAGTTGATTTTCTAAACAGATACACTAACAGGGGATTCACCACACAGTAGTTTCCCAAGGCAGTGAGGCATCTTCTTAAAATTGTATTTACCCATTCTGAACCAAAAACATGTAATTCTTTACTCAACAAAACTATTATTTTCTAAATTATAAGATCTATTCGTAAATTTAAAATAACACCCAGTTATAGAAATCGAACCCTGGACCCTTGGCTTAGAATAACTCTAAGCCCAAGACAAATACCCAGTGGTGGAGCATTCGTACACTAACCCAAGGTTCCCTGGTTCATTTCTCATGTACATGTGTCATTTTTCAACTAACGAATATGACACTTGATGCGGAGAAGTCAAGTTCTTACTTTAAACATTATAATAACAAATTAAATGGTACGGCGC
>CABFWB010003525.1:0-69532 GCA_902151455.1 Timema bartmani | reverse complement strand
GGGGGGGGGGGAGAAGGATAGAAGGATGTGTCATACTTTTGAGTCTAGAATTTTAAGAAATAATCAGAGAAAAAGTTGGGGAATTTCATTGGTCAAGTTGAGTAGACACCATATGTTACATGATACTGGGCTGTGAGTTAGAAGAGTTGAGCAAATATTTTCTAAATAATGATTGGTTAAATAATTCTAGTACATGGATGGCTGAATTTTTTTATAGTCTATTGTAATTAATAACTTGTAAGGTTTAATTTTTTATTTTTGTAAATACAAATTTTCTCAGAATGGAACAGTCAACATTCATGTTCTTTTTCATATAATACGAGTCAGGAGGTCATTTTAAGGAGAAAAAACAGCAAACTATATTTGGGCCAATACAGTATTTTCCATAAATTATAAGTTTTAAGAAGAAAGTTTATAGTCAAAAGTAAGTCAACTCTTTTCTAGTTTGAGAAAAATAATTTGATAGTCTTTCTGATAACTATAAGAAAATGAGTTAATAACTTGTTTTGTACTTTTTATATCGAATGTTAGTATTTGTTTTATAATGTGTAAGACCAATTATTATAGAATCGAATTCTAATTTGGAGACGATACACAAAAATTGGTAGATTTAAGGCACTTTTTTTTCCCTCCCCAAACATAATATTCCTATTTTACAAAGGACCCAAAACAGGGGAAAATTGGGGAATTTAAGTTTTTGGAATTTTAACATATTCATTAAAATAATACGAAACTTTCATTTACAATACTCAAAATAACACTTTTCTTCCGGTTAACAGTCGCCGCGAAACTTTTCCAACGCAGTTAAGCATACTAATCTCAATTCTCAGTCGCCATGTAATTTTTATGTCATCTTTTCACCCGTCTCAGTGTGTCTTTAGTTAGTACAGAGCCACACTTAAGGCGTACTAAGTCTGACCATGAAACTGGCCCTAAATATTTAAAAAATAAATGAACCCATATTTCATGCCACAGACTTTTTTGTATTTTTTGTTTTTTTCCCACCATTGCATTTCATAGCCTGTTGAGGTTTTACACATACTGTATATTTAAATTATATTAAATTATACATTAAATCAATTAAAGAAAAACAAAATTACCGCAAAGGAGAACTAGAAAGAGATGGGAAGAACAGATAACAGGAAGTGTGCAAGTGAGAGGAGAAGAATGGTAGACAGAAAGAAGAAGATAGAGGCATTTTACTTAACGGATGTGGCCAATAGTCTGGAAACAGTTGATGATGATAATTTCAATCACCGTATTTGACCGCATAATGGTCGCACCCTGTTTTTCAGGCTTGGTTTATAAAATTTCACACTAACTTTTACTCTAAAAAAAAGTGTGTTAAAATTGTTAAATTTTTACCTCTATTACTGTCATAATATCAGCTCGTAAATCATATTCGAGACAATTTATGTTTCATTTTGAACACCTCAAAAATTTAGAGTCTTAATATATTTGAGGCCATATTATATTCGGGCCAATACAATATTAAGTAATATATATATATATATATAAATATTAAGTAATATATATATATAAATATTAAGTAATATATATATATATAAATATTAAGTAATATATATATATAAATATTAAGTAATATATATATATAAATATTAAGTAATATATATATATATATATTAAAAGCTTCACATAATGGTCGCACCCTATTTTCCCACTCAAAGACTAGGCATAAAAAATGCAACGATTATGCTGTGAAATACGGTACACTAATTTGACTAGAGATAAGGAAGGTATATTTTAAAATGTATGAGGTAGAGCAAAAAAAATTTGAGAAAAAAAAATCCCCGCTAGGCCTATTGCACACAGAGATTCAAAACCTGATCTACCTGTCTGGAAATCCAACCTAATATTCTGTAAATTGAAAAATGACACCAGAAAACATGAATATCAAACCTAGGACCTTAAGCTTAGTACACCAACACTCTAACCACTGAACTATTCAAGAGTTGTCCGATATCCAGGGTCATTCTTAACCCACATGTTATGACGGATTCTGCAATAAACTTGCGGAAATAGTCGGCAACATATGAGCGATCAATTGAGATCTCGAGCTATCGGATAACGCAGCCACCAATCCAGTGCTAGTCGAACAGAATGGTAAAAATAAGAAAGCAGAGACGTTCAAATCCTCAAGTCCCCGAAATCTTAAGGTATTCGTGAGATTTGAGATTCGTAAGAATCTAATAGTAATATTTTGAATCCAATCATAAACACCTTGTCTTCAAATAACAATTTTAAGCAATTGGTAAAAGGAATGATATACTATTATAGTTGGGAGATTAAACAAATTAACAAAAAAAGAGCAAAATTATATCATTATAATTAATTTAGATAAAAAAGAACAAAATTGTATCAATATAATTAATTTACATATATAGGTGTTCTCTTAGTTGTTTATTACGCACCAGACGTGACAGACAAAATATTGCCAGTAACCTTAAACAACTTTTTTTTTCAATTCAATTTTAAATATTTTCACTTTAGCTTAAATTGTACACTTTTAAAGATTCAAATTTGAATTCAAGAAAATAAAAGATTTTGATTCAAGAAATATATGATTCGACCCATAGGCCTATAGTATCTTGTGTGTCTAAAAATCAACTAAATTTGATAGAAAAAAACCTACCACCTACCACCCATTACCCTGATCGTTGTTTTATCGTAAATTCATGTTATCATCAATTATATGTATTTTTTTTTTCAATATGGACAGGAATCAAATCCTGGACATTTAGCTCAGAAAAATATGTCATACATTTCGAGAGGAAAATATTGCAACTTTTGATGGCCTAAGTCAGGGTGTCTACCGAACTATGTAGACAATACTTATACATGAGCTACAACCCACTCATTGGCCGCGTTGTCTAATGCGCTACTCTTGCAGTAGACTGACTACACTACCAATGAAGGGGTTCGAATCTCAGTTGGGTGTACTTAGGGTAGTTTTTACAAGATGGTTTTCTACTCTATGCAAATTTTGGTAAATTTACTCTAAATATAACCTTCCTAATCCCTAAAACCATCAGCATAATTAGCACATTAGCGTGTAACCTAAACAAGTAGAAAGACGCAGTGCTAAAAGATAAATAAAGTGAGTGTTTATACTTGTCATTGGAACAGGGAAAGTGATGTCAGCCGGCAAAACTAGAAACCTCATTGACCCACAGGAGGAACTGCTCATTTCTTTCCTTTTCTTCCTATTTCCTACAATGGCGTTGACGTGTGATACTGTTTAAGGCTAGGACAGACCAGGCACTATACTATGAAGTTATTCCATAAAGATAAATAGCTGACTCCAGCACAGAATGTAAATACACTGGAGTAGCGATTATCCAGCCCGGTTCTTGGTGTTTACAAGTGCGTTCTAAAGTAAACCGGTACATATCTACTAGTAATTAAAAAAAAATTGATTGAAAACACCTCACAACTGTTACATTGGAGACAGCAAAGCATAACTGCTATGCATGCAGTTGGCGTATAATACAGTACTATTGTTTGGTCGGTATAGATAGCAGCACTGTTTTGATCTGGCTGGAAACAGAAGCTGTTTCAAGGGAGGTGTAGAGAGCAGCACTGTTTTGATGTGGCTGGAAACAGAAGTTGTGTCAAGGAAGGTGTAGATAGCAGCACTGTTTTGATCTGGCTGGAAACAGAAGTTGTGTCAAGGGAGGTGTAGACAGCAGCACTTTTGGTGTGGCTGGAAACAGAAGCTGTGTCAAGAGAGGTGTAGATAGCAGCACAATTTTGATTTGACTGGAAACAGAAGTTGTGTCAAGGAAGGTGTAGATAGCAGCACTGTTTATATTTGGCTGGAAACAAGCTGTGTCAAGGGAGGTGTAGCGACATGAGGCAAACACACAGGGATAATTATTTTCACTCGGTTTATGTATTATCCTGCTTTTCCCTTATCCGGCCCGGATAATCGCGACTCACTAAGGAAGACCACAGACCAAATGAAAAAAAAAAAATAGTGTGCCATAAGCTTTGAAACATCACTGTATAGCAGTTGTTTGACCGTTGTACAATTTTACAGAACTTAGCAGAGCTGGCACAGGTACATGATGCAAAGGCGATCAGATGCAACTTAAAAATAGTAATCCTGTAAATGTCATCACAAGAACAAGTGTTCGTATAGTTTCAATCTTAGTCATGGAAGGATTAATAGAAGAGATAAAAGCTGAATCACTGCTTCTGGCAGACAACTGACAAGTAGGGATGATTACAAAGATCTGATCGTAAAATAAATGATGGGACTCTTCCAATTTCTTACCTTTGAGTGTGTTAAAATCTCATGCATCCTTTTTAACTTTGGTTTTTTTTGGAGCCATTGTTAATGATAGTAAGGGTTCTGTGTCCGTTTTCTTGGCCATCTTGCAGAAAAGTTTTGCAGGAAAAACGGCATAGTTTAAAGTGGCCGATATGGGCATGTTCATATCTTATTAAATCTAAACAGAGTGCTTGATAGTATAGCGCTAGGTCTGCGCCAGCCTTAAGATTGCTTGGGTTCATCAAGCTATGATAGATGGATTATCGAAAGAGTCAAAGAAGGCAGTATATAAAAGTGTTAACGCCAACATTGTTGTGGGTTTGTCAGGAGAAACACAAGAGCAAGGTGAATGCGGTCGGAATGAATTATCTAAGAAATGTATGTGGAAAAACTAGAATGGACAGAGTCAGTGATGAATGGTAGCTGAAGGAGTGTAGTTTGAAAAGGAATACAATTGGTCAATGTGAAAGAAGTGAAGAAGCGAATATATGAAGATAGAGTGTATGGATCAAAAGGAAGGGGTAGGCCATGTAAGACGTGGTTAAATGTTGTAGATGAATGTGTGAAAAAGAGAAACATTCAGTGCTTTAATAATAAAAGAGCATGTATGACTCGGTGTATGGCTGTTGAAGGGAGTATGCAAGGATAGAGAAGTGTGGAGAAAGTTAGTGAGGATGGATTAAGTACGGAGCTGTTGTTTTTTGAGCTGTATGCACAGTTTCTTGCCTACTCCATAAGGGAACGGCGGCGTGATTAGATGTATATTTGTTTTAAATCCACAGAGATATCCTCGCGAGGAACGGCAGCGTGGTGGACGCGGCCATAGCGACCATGTTCTGCAACGGCATCATCACCTCTCAGAGCATGGGTATCGGCGGTGGGTTCCTGATGACGCTCTATAGGCGGGACGCCCGCGAGGCGGTAGTTCTCAACGCCCGAGAGACGGCGCCCGCAGCAGCAACGACAAACATGTTTGGGGACGAGAGGTTACTCGCTCAGAACGGTGAGCACTTTTCTGAAAGCTGTCCTGAGTATCTAGATCACTGTTATTCGACTGGGGTACACTAAGTAATCTTGGGAGGTTCATAACATTTACTTATTTACTCTATGGCATCGTTAACTCGAGAGTTTATTGCCGCACTCACAAATGTATGCTTCTTATTACCATCTTGAGCTCGTTTTAAGCCTGTACAGCTATCAACAATATAGATTTTTTTTTTGCAATCACTATACTTAGTTTACTTGGATGACAGCTCAAAAAGTTACTAGAAATAATTCCTGATATATCCCTACGCCAACAGCTGACACCTGTCACTTTGGACATATGTAATGAAAACAGATGGTAATGTATGAATGTGATAGTTAACCACAGTAATTTAGGCCAATATTGTTTATATATTTATTTGAGGTCTGACACAAAGCTTATTTATAGTTCTATTACACTTAAAAAAATATTATTCACATCACCTTCACAAAAGGTCTAACAAATATAGCTTCAAAATGGCGACCCACGAATTTAAACCATGTGATTGAACATGTAGGAAACAAGTTCTTTACAACGATGCACTCACACAGTTGATAAAAATATTTTATTTAGTTAAATATTTAAAAATACGATAAAATAATCATAAAATAATTTATCATATTACATAAAACAAAGAAAAGTATTTTCTCTTTTCAAAGTAAATACGATGCCTCCTGTATTAAAAGGTATTAATGTATGCACTATATTACACGTTATAGATAACATTCCAAAATGAAGAATATGTACTTTTAATTAGGTTTGAAATATTGTTTTGGATTGGATAAAAAGAAATTAATAAAAGCAATGAAACAGTGAAACTTAAGTTTATGTTATTTTATATGTAAAATAATATAACATGTAATTAAAAACTTTAAACCATTTATAACAAAACAGTAGTAAAGTACCCACGGGGGAGGGGGGGGGAGGGGCGGGGCTTTAGGGGGCTATGGCCCTTCATACCATAGTTTGGGGATGGTCTGAGATCTACGAGGATCCAAATAGAAAATAAAATGGGAGCGGTTGGTGGGGGGTATGACCAGTTAAACATTGTGAGCAAATAAAATATCAAGTAGCACACATCCTTATGTAGATCCTCGTCCTATTTGATGATCTTGCAGTCTAGGGTGTGGCCTTAGTCCTGAAGATTGCGGCAGGTTCCAAATCTCCCAGTTCCATACACGGTTCCACCGAGGAGTTGCACAATGGATAGATATTTACCTATTATAAATAACCGGTGATTTCTGTGACAGTAGACCTATGTGACGGCTAAGCCAACTTTAATTTACGTCTATTTATTTGTGACTTTGTTAAATTATCACGTTTATATTAGTAAAAAAAATAAATGACCAAGTTAACAAATACCAATAAAAAACCTTCATTAAAAAAAGTTTTGCTTCCGGTGGTTGGGAGGGGGGATCCTCTCCCCAAACCCCCCCCCCCCCTACTTCACAACCCTGCATACGCTACTGCAAAACAGTCATCTTTTACAAGTGTTGACAAGCCAAGAAAGAAAAAAAATAATTGAAGACTTGACCCGAGGACTTTGACCCGTAGATCTTATGTTTTTTTTAAAGAGAAGGTTTGGAGTAGAGGTGGTTGTTTGCTCAGCATCGGTAGGACGCACAAACTTAAGTTCATGTTGGTATAGATCAGATTCAGTGGTCAAATAGTCCAGGGCGTCACTATCACAATAGCCTGTACTGATGATGGCGGGGAAGATCGCGGATCGATTCCTGGTCAGGTGTATAGAGTATAGGTTTTCCCTTAAACTGTTTTCCACCACTTCACACAAATTTGGGTACAGTTTCTGTAAATTCTACCTTCCTCCTTCCTACAACATTAGCTTTATATATATATATACACATAATAATATATAATAATAAATATATATATATTTATATATAAATGTAACCCAAACAAGTACAAAGATACAACTAATTCTTTTTTTTAATCGAGAAATAACTACTCCCTAATGCTATAAGATGGGACTAAACCCTCTATTCAGCATCAGGTGTTCTAACCTCTCTTCTACTACTGATCTGCTGTATGTGTGTGTATGTCCGCAGGGGGCCTGGCCATCGGAGTCCCCGGGGAGATAAGAGGCTACTGGGAGGCTCACAAGAAGTATGGGGTCCTGCCCTGGAAGGAACTCGTGGCCCCCGCCATCAAGATCTGTGAGGAAGGTTACAACATGACCGAACACCAGTACACCTCGCTGTTGTTCAGGGAACAAAGTATACACAACTCTTCTATACTCAGGTGAGTCCCAAGGAAGGTTACAACATGACCGAACACCAGTACACCTCGCTGTTGTTCAGGGAACAAAGTATACACAACTCTTCAATAGGGACTCTGTTTACAAACATTACCAGTCGACATAATTAAAAAAAAGTCAAGAAATTTATCTTTTAAGTCCATAGTTTTTTTGTTTGTTTTTTTGTGAGTCGAGTTATTTTTATTTTAGTGCCACATCGATTTACTAATTTTGGGTGACATTTCTGCCAGCGTGTGACCAGTGGCGGGGTTCACACATTTTAGAAACCAGTTCTCTTTCGCATTGAAAAATAAAACCGATGAATAGTTTTATTGAAGTTATTTATTACCTTCCTTAAAATAATCCCCAAATCGCTTAATTGATTATCATCATTCACTTCCGGTCCATAATAAATACGTAATCGAAATGAGAGTCTAATAGAATGTTATAAGAGTACAAAGTTAATCTTAAAGACCAAACAGAAATTCACCATTCAATGAGCATGTATTTCTATTAAAAGACGAATAAGCGACAAGTTTATGTATTTCCCATCATATCAATAGCTGAGCCATGATATAAAGTGCCACTCTGCTCTTAGCAATTATAAACATAACGTAATAACGTGAGTGCTTACCGTGCTATAGCGCCCAGAACTATGAGAGTAGATAAAAAATGCTTAGGCTACATGTCCTTAGTGGTGTAATGATGAGTATCGAAGTAACCTGCCTCGGTGGCATAGTTGGCTAACGTGCTAGTCGTGTTGAGCTCGACCGTCGAGGACGGGGAGATCGAGGTTCGAATCTTGGTCGGGTGGTTTTCCCTAAATGGTTTTCCACTCTCCATCCACGCAAATGTGAGTTCACTTCCTTTAAATTCAACCCTCCCAATTCCTAATCCATTAGCATAATTAGTACTTAAACATATAACCCAAACGGGTAGTAAGAAGCGGTGCTGAATATTAAAATATTAGTATCGAAGTATTGATCACTCAATTGATAAGACCAAGGTCGATAATGAACTTCCTCCACGAATTCTGCTAATGTAGCGCATTACTATGAAATAGAATCCATTGACAGCAACGTGAATTGCAGCCGATCCGAAAAATAAATAAATTAAGAACCGGTTTGGTAAACTTGGGAAATTCTAGGAACAGATTCGTCTGAACCGCGGCTGAATCCCACTACTGTGTGGGACTCAAGAAGTCTCTACTGACTTCGGTGGCCGCATGGTCTAATGCGCTACTCCCTTAGTAGACTAGACTGCCAATCGACTGGGAGATCGAGGCTCGAATCTCAGCTGGGTGGTTTTTCCTAACTGGTTTTCCACCCTCCATGCAAATGTGGGTACACTTCATCTGAATATAACCTTTCTAATCCCTAAAACCATTTGTGTAATTAGTACATAACCGTATAAACTGAACGGGTAGTAAGACGCATTGATAAAAAAAAGTTTCTAGCTGCGTAAATACTCATGAAAATGTGTATATATATACACACGCACGTGCACACACACACACACACACACACACACACACACACACACCTGTTCTCTCTGCTACACAAAATGATGAACAAATGTTATATGACCTTTCAGGGATATGTTCGTGGATCCGCAGACACACAAGCTCCTGAAGAGAGGGTCCCACATCCGCCCTGGAAAGATCTGCTCCACATTACGTGTCCTCGCGGAGGAGGGCGGTGACGTCTTTTACAACGGCTCCATAGCCCGGATGTTGGCCCAGGACATCGAGGATTGGGGAGGATTGATCACCGAGCAGGACTTTAGGGACTACAAGTAGGTCTGGTTACTTTTCTAGATGTCGGGTAAGGTACTTTCTATGAACATTGGACTGTAGTAACTTTTCTAGCTGTTAGATAAGGTTCTTCCTATGAACATTGGACTGTAGTAACTGTTCTAGTTGTCAGATAAGGTTCTTCCTATGAACATTGGACTGTAGTAACTGTTCTAGCTGTCAGATAAGGTTCTTCCTATGAACATTGGACTGTAGTAACTGTTCTAGCTGTCAGATAAGGTTCTTCCTATGAACATTGGACTGTAGTAACTGTTCTAGCTGTCAGATAAGGTTCTTCCTATGAACATTGGACTGTAGTAACTGTTCTAGCTGTCAGATAAGGTTCTTCCTATGAACATTGGACTGTAGTAACTGTTCTAGCTGTCAGATAAGGTTCTTCCTATGAACATTGGACTGTAGTAACTGTTCTAGCTGTCAGATAAGGTTCTTCCTATGAACATTGGACTGTAGTAACTGTTCTAGCTGTCAGATAAGGTTCTTCCTATGAACATTGGACTGTAGTAACTGTTCTAGCTGTCAGATAAGGTTCTTCCTATGAACATTGGACTGTAGTAACTGTTCTAGCTGTCAGATAAGGTTCTTCCTATGAACATTGGACTGTAGTAACTGTTCTAGCTGTCAGATAAGGTTCTTCCTATGAACATTGGACTGTAGTAACTGTTCTAGCTGTCAGATAAGGTTCTTCCTATGAACATTGGACTGTAGTAACTGTTCTAGCTGTCAGATAAGGTTCTTCCTATGAACATTGGACTGTAGTAACTGTTCTGTCAGATTAGGTTCTTTCTATGAACATTGGACTGTAGTAACTGTTCTGTCAGATAAGGTTCTTCATATGAACATTGGACTGTAGTAACTGTTCTAGCTGTCAGATAAGGTTCTTCCTATGAACATTGGACTGTAGTAACTGTTCTAGCTGTCAGATAAGGTTCTTCCTATGAACATTGGACTGTAGTAACTTTTCTAGCTGTCAGATAAGGTTCTTCCTATGAACATTGGACTTTAGTAACTTTTGATCCTTTATAAACATAAATAAAACACACTGCATTGTAATTTTTCTAACTCTTTTGATTTTACCTTTGCTCGAAGGTTAACAGTAAAATCTAGTTGATGAACATAATAATATAATATTTTTATTGCCAGTACAGGTTTTAAGCTTGGAGCTATAAAATCAACTTTTATGTGCCTTGATTGCTGGTATAATAGATTGTAAAATAATCTCTTAATGTTAATAAACATAAAATCGTTTTTATATGAATACATTCTAATTTTGTGACTCATCACGGCGGTAAATTACACGGGAATTTATTTTTGAGAATGCAAATTATTGCTCTTACTTCCGCCATACCATTTTTAATATAAATTACCGAATTTCACCACATAGTTGTCACTACCGGACGCACCCTCTTTTTTAAGTCCAAAACTTGGTTTGTAAAATAATTGATTGATTAAATAGACAAGCTGTTATATTTGTTAGTTACAAAATTATAGCTGCATTTAAATATTTTATTCCTTAAATTGAAAAATGAGAAAGACACAAGAATTGAAACTGGGACCTTTGGCTTGGTAGGCCAATGTGCTAGCCACTTAGCTATCCAGGAGTCATCCCGTGGCAGCAAAAATCCAACTACCGAGTCGATGGTGGTTGAGCTATCTGATAGTTTGTGATCTTAATCGATCACACATTTGTAGGCGACGATTTCTGCACGTCCATTAAAGACTTTGCCTTAAAATATGAGTGAAGAATGACTCTGGGCACGGGGAAGATTCCTGGATAGCTCAGGGGTCATAGAGCATTGGCGTACTAATACAAAGGTCCTGGGTTTAATTCTCTTGACCGGGTGTAATTTTTCAATTTAAAGAATGTTATAAAATAACTGTCGTTTGGTATAGCTGTGGTAATCAGAGGCAAACTACTTCCTCATTTCCACGTACCACTAAGGATCTATAACTTTTTTAAGAAACTTATTTAATTCGAATATTTTCCTGGTCCCTTCAAGTTCGAATTATCCAGGTTCCACTGTATTATATGTTCTATGAACATCAAAATAAATCATCATCATCATCATGAACTGTTTCAGACATGTGGCCGAGTTGGGTTTGGTAGAATGCTCCATCTTCCTCCCTTACTGTAGATTCACACTTTCGCCAAAAAAAAACTAGCTCAGAACAGAATGTGGTCACGCGACGAGCTCTAAGCCAATCACGATATTTCTACCACATCGGTGTGAGCTATTCTATTAAAGTTCAACTCATCTCTTCTTTGTCTGCTCTGCCCGAAATGTTCGGCATGAGAGAACCAATCAAATCTCAGAACCAACCGTCTCAAATCAGTGCGCATGCGCTGTAGAGCTAGAAGCTAGCAGACAGTTCCGTTGGTTGTTGTGAGGAGATTTGAAATAACCCGTTAATGTAAAGTGTATGTATCGATGTATTGGATTGTGCCACGACACAGCATTTTAGTTAGAAAAAAAAATCGTGAGAATAATCTAAATTAAATGTTTATCCACTAGTAAATAAAATATGTTGATACTCAGCTGTTTTAAGTTAGCATTGCAATGCATCATGGGTCAATATACAACATGTGAATTGCCACGCCACCGAGGTGGATTCTACTTTATATTTTAGTCGGACGTATGAATCAAGCTTTACTTAAAACATTCCTCTCCTCTCACTCGCACATTTGCTGTCCTTTGATTAAAGTTCCTTGAATTACGAGTGAAGAATGACCTTAAAGGATGATCCTTGGATACCTCGAGGGTTAGAAAGTTGGTGCGTCTAGTTAAACGTTCCATGTTTGATTACCATTTCTCTGTGTCATTTGTCAACTATTTTTTAATTTATTTGAAATAGCACCGCATCACACACAGATATATCGGTACCAAAGTCAATTTTTTTCTCCCCCGCCTGTGGTTTAGTTCCTGATGTTCCCCCCAGGGTAGAGTGGCAGGAGCCTGTGAGTGTGACCATGAGAGACGGCAACAGGCTGTTCAGCGTCCCGCCCCCGGGCAGTGGGGCCGTGATCGCCTTCATACTCAACATCCTCGAGGGTTACAACCTCACCGCAGAGAGTGTTTCGACGATCGACGATACCGTGCTCACCTTTCATCGCACCACCGAGGCGTTCAAGTACGGCTACGCCCGCAGGACGGAGCTAGGGGACCCCAACTTTGTCAACGTCACAGAAGTAAGTTTTTTTTAGCGAGTATTAAAAAAAGTTGTAAGAGTGATAAAAAGCCCACTTTTTCAATATGAAGCGAAACTGAATTGAAGTTTGACTGTGTTTTTTGTTAAGTGTTTTATTGCACAAATTGTTTGTAATATTTCATTCCAATCTGATAAATCCAGTTATTGTTAAAACGTACAATTCACTTATGTCAGGATTTTTCATATTTATTTTCAACGTACATAAAAGCTAAGAATGGTAATAATTGACCATAAATTGAGTACCGTGGCTGCAAATCTTTTAATTGGCGAAGCATCGTAATTGTGGAGAAAGTTAGCGAGGATGGATTAAGTACGGAGTTTTTTTTTCTTTAGATACACGCACAGTTTCTTGCCTACCCATTAAGGGAACAGCGTGATTAGGTATTTATGGTTGTAAATGTCAAATGAAGAAGTTTTTGAATCTTTGAACACCCTTATATTTTCTCAGTATCATTTTTGAATCTGAGATTTGGGAAATTGTGTTGGACAGTTATGAAAGAAAAAAAAACACACTTTTATTCAAGAGGTAGCCATTACCTCTCAGTCCAGTGGCAGCAGTGTAAAGTGTGAACCATATTCTTTTCAAAATAAAAGCTATATTTTGTTTGTTCCCTTCTACACGTTTCTCTCTCTTTCTCTCTCTTTCCGTCTTAACTGTACTTTCTTACATCAGATGTTTAAAATTATAGTCACGTAAGTTTATTGGGAACGCTATTTTATTTCAGACTATGAAGAGGTTGGTGTCCAAGTCCTACGCCAGGACAATCCGCAGGAAGATCCGAGACGACAGGACCAACTCCAACGCTTCGGTTTACGGGGGAGTGTTTTACAACCAGAATGATCACGGGACATCGCATATATCGATAGTTGCCCCCAACGGGGACGCAGTCTCCATCACGAGCACGGTTAATCTCTAGTAAGATCAGTTTTACCAATCTTTTTATTAATTATATCTTAAAATTAAATATATTTATTTGAGTTATTTGACGAGTACTTTCTGAACATACTGATTATATCGGAATGCGAGAATTTATATGAGCAAGAGCTAAGAAAGGGGTATCGAATGAAAAGTATCGATACTGTAGTCATTAAAAGTATCTGAAGAAAAATATTGATACCGAACTGTATCGATAGAGACCCTGATTTGTGTTAAATAAAACGTTTGGATTTCGTTAAATTAAAAGTTGTATTTTGGTAAAAAAGAAAAATCGCTAAATAAATGGTTAGGTCCTGATTTATTGTAAATAAAGTTATGTGTGGAGTAATCAGAAACGATGGAAACATACTATTCACAGAGTATCATAATTAAAGAAAATATCAAAGAAACACTCAAAAAAAGTCGTATCAAAATGATTTCAGAATAAGGCAAAAGTTGTTCTATGCACTTGGTTGCTTCTGATGAAATCTTTTACAAGCGGTCTAAGATACAAGTTGATGCCGCGTCAAGTACTGCAATGTTCAGATGCATTAAAATATTGGGGGGAGGGCGGAGAGGAGGGAGGCTCGCCCCCCCCTCCCCAGCCCCAAGGAGTCGGCGCCAGTGATGACTAGTGTGCTTTAGAAAGTGTACTTCAATCAACTCCAAGGTCAAATATAACTAATGTAGGAAAATCTGATCATCATTAATTAACATTCCATGCATTAAATAAAGTGCCTTAAGAATGCTGTGTGTCATTAAATAAACTTAAGAGAATTGTAGGAAATGAAGCAAAAAAAAAAAAAAGAGTTGGGTCGAATCCAATATTTTATGAATCAGAATTTCGAATCTCCAATTTACCTTCAAATACCGAATTTTGGAAAAAAATAATGAACATATGAGGAAAATAAATATAATATAATAATATAAAATAGAAATATTAACTAAATGTTAACATTCTCTCATATAAGCCATTCATTATGACGTTCATACATTCAGTTCAGTGTTAAATTACTGTTCTGGGGTCTGGTTGTTAAGTTAATTATAATTGGTTATGTACCGTCAATAACGAGTATTAGAGCTCTAAAACAAATTTAAATTGAAAAATTAATTATTTTTTTAAGGATTTGAGTCTTGAATCTGAAATTTTCTTGAATCCTTGATTTTCAAATATCCTTAAGGATCCGAGGGTTCCATTACTAGTAAAAAAAAATACCAATCATAAATTTTACAAACACTTCAATATTTCGAAGCCTCCATGGTATTTTCCTCGAGAGGTTCAGCTTCACTGATGCCAACTTGATTGTCGGAAGCGTGGAAATGTCTCTGGAGGTTCTTCAAGCACCGGCGCTTCCTCTGCGTTTCAGTTTCGGTTCCGGCGTCGCCTCCGAGCAGACCGGAGTGATCCTCAACAGCGGCATGGACGACTTCTCCTCTCCGAACTTTAATAGCTTCTTCGGTGTCCCGGGGTCTCCTGCGAACTGCATCGAGCCCGGCAAGAGGTCTCTCTCCTCTATGTCCCCTTCGATAGTCGTCGACAGTGACGGCGATGTCAGAATGGTCCTTGGGGCTTCAGGTGGTACCAGGATCACTACCGCCGTGGCATTCGTGAGTACAGTAGCTATTCGTGGGGGTGGGGCACCAGGGGGGTACACTTATAGGTAGAGTTGGGTAAAATACACTATTTTAAGAATCCTAAGCTTTACTTTACCTACACATCCTTAATTTGAATTTTCCCTTCACCTACTAATCCTTAATCTGAATTTTCCCTTCACCTACTAATCCTTAATCTGAATTCTGAAAATTGAAAAATGACACCTGGACACAGGAATCGAACCCGGGACCTGGTGTCATTTTTCAATTTTTAGAATTTGATATGGAGTAATCCTCACTAAAAGCATAAATAATATCTTTGGCTATTTGATTCTTAATCTGAATCTTTACTTCGCCTACAAATCATCCACCTAGGTGTCGTAGTTAGCTAACACGCTAGTTTCGTGTTGAGCTAGACTGCCAGGGACGGGGAGATCGAGGTTCGAATCTCGGTTAGGTGAACTTTTTTTTTTCTTTCTTCCTGAATGGTTTTCCACCCTCCTTCCACGCAAATGCAAGTTCAATTCCTCTAAATTCAACCTTTCCAATTCCTAACCCATTAGAGTAATTAGTACTTAAGCCTATAACCCGAACGGGTAGTAAGACTCAGTGCTAAATGAATAAAATAAATAAACCTATAAATCCTGGATCCTAATCTTCATTTCACCTACAAATCCGAATTCACAGTAAAATAATTAGTCTATCCTTTTAACCTTTGCTTCTTTTATTCACCCCCCCCCCCTCTCTACACCATCTGTTCACCCACCTGGGTACGACACTCGTTACTAGGCGAGTTTTCGCGGTTGACCTGATATCGATGTTTACTACCAAAGTGTTTTCACGGTTGACCTTGTATCGATGTTAATGAGAGGTTTATGACTGAGACGATACCAGAGCTCGGTTTGGTAACGCTTTCCTCAACAAGACTGAACCGTATGGTTACGACCAATGAGCAGAGTGTTTGTGCGACAATTTCAAAACAGCATCACTTTTTATGTTAGATTTAAATAAGTATAACTTCTTAGTCAATAGACGTTAAGTTTTTGTAAATTAAAATAGACAATCATTACCAGCTAGAAATAAATGGCATCAAGTAGGTATTTAAAAACCGTTTATTTATGGATAAAAGAGATTAGTACTATATGATCTAGGTCTCTTTAATATTACATACATACTTTATGTTTTCTAAGGTTATATTTGGGAAGATATGTTTAGCTTGATATGTTGTGTAAATATTAGGACTAGTCAAAATAAGCACCAATATAACCAAGAATAAAATTAAAAAACTCATTTTATGTCGATTCGCATTACATGTAATAGGATTACATAAATTCACCTTCCAGCTGTTAGATCTACTCCAACTGCCATTTTTGTTTTAAAAAAAAATCCCACAATTGTTTTCACACTCCTACCTTGGTCAGAAACACTGGGTAAAAAACATTAAATACCAGGACGTAACCAAGTCAATTGCAAAAACCCACCTATAGTTTTATTCTCGTCAAACAACTGCGCTTGTTCTCTTTAAGGTGATCATGAGGCACCTGTGGTTCGGCGATAGTATCAAGCAGGCCGTGGATGCCAGCAGAATCCACCACCAACTCCTACCCGACGAGTTTTCTTACGAGTTTGGCATTTTGAGCGTGAGTAGAGTTATTAAGTTTCCTAGTTAAGTCTTGAAATGTGTCAAGCGGCGCATCTACTCACTATTAAAAAAAATTAAGTACTAAATAGCAGTGTTGATGCTGCTCGAAACATGATTGGCACCTGCTTTGGTGGCCGCATGGTCTAAGGCGTCACTCTCGCAATAGGCTAGACTGCTAAAGGCGGGAAGATTGGGGGTTCGATCCTGGTCTCGTTTTACAGAGTGTTTTTTTTTTATTTTAAATGGTTTCCCACTCTCTTACTCAACGCAAATGCGGATACTCTTCCCTATACTTAACCCACCAGCCTAATTAGTAAATGGGCATATAACCAGAATGGGTAGAAAGACTTGCTAAAACAAACATTGAAATCAATTTAATTGTTGCTGTTTTTTTTTGCAGCAAGTTGTACAAGGTATGGAGAAGCTGGGACACAAAGTCGTACGAAACCGGGTAAGAGGTTCCATCGTCTGCGCGATAGCGAGGCTCGGTGGGGTCCTCTTTGCAAACGCAGACTACAGGAAAGGGGGCGACGTGCTTGGTCTCAATTGATCGTCGAATCTTTTGATTTTCACGGCTATTCGAATGAGCGGGCAGGCGATTTATGTGCCTGCGAATGAAATATGTGTATATATAAGGACTTGTTAAAAGAACAGAATATTGACAATTTTTTTTTCGAGTAAAAAAAATGAATGGTTAATTTATATTTTCTATGCGTGTGAGTTGTCTTGTTTAAAATTGTCTATTATATAGCTTTCATTTGGAATTTCATTGCTTGTCGGGCAAAATGGCTAATTTTTGTTTTGTGTTTAGTTCCTCGTATTTTTTTTTTTAACTTCTCCAAGACATAATTATGGCGGACTTGTAATATATTATAGCCCTGCATTTGTTTTTCTCCTCCATGCAATATTTAATTGATTTTAATGTAATTTAATAAATATGAAGCACAGATAAAAGTAAAAAGACTTAAAACACATATTTAACTCTTTAAGAAAAAGGCTTTATTTATATATACATATAGAATTAAACGTTGAAAAGAGTATATAAGGGCAAGTCCTACAAACTCACCAGAAAACCGTAGGCCTCAAAAGTACACAATTAAAACACAACATAACACATAATTCTGTAATTTTTGGTTCAGGGTATATCAGTCCCCTTCTTCAGCAGAAGAGAGTAAAAAACAGACTGGACTATGACTAGAGGTAGGTCATGGTCACTTAGATTCTATTGGTGCCTGATTACTGATTCACAAGGTCTAGGCTTGTATTCTGCAATCGCCTGTTCAAACATATGTCTTTACTCTCGATAGAGGAAAATAACTTTGTCTTTATATTATATTTTAATTATTGAATTAAATTATCTGTTATTATTGTTTATCAGACACCTTAGCTCAGTCGGTAGCATGTTTGCCTACTGAGCTAAGGGTCCCGGGTTCGATTCCCGACATGGCCGAAAAGTTTTATCATTGATTAAATATGGGGTTACTCTTTTACATAAAAAATAAATGCAACTTATATATTTGTTCTGACATCTTATTCTACTATAAATCAGGACTTTTTCTGCTCTGTTTATTTTACTATATATGCCTTACATATATTTAATCTAATTTTTTTTACACATAAACTTCCTGGAATTTAAATATATAACTACTACTAAAAACTACTTGTCGTGTTGTCAATCATTACTGATTTACCTAAACCTG
Organism: Timema bartmani; assembly: GCA_902151455.1. Taxonomy (NCBI): domain Eukaryota; kingdom Metazoa; phylum Arthropoda; class Insecta; order Phasmatodea; family Timematidae; genus Timema; species Timema bartmani. The sequence continues at coordinate 51,092 of CABFWB010003525.1, read as the reverse complement.
TGCCTGTTGGTTCACCCCGGGTATTTTAATTGCCCTGTATCCTCCCCCTCTTGATCCCCCAGTTACCCCCTGTGTCCGTGTTTCCAGAGCCCCTAGGCACATTGATAAATTAACAGTTAGGGACTGGATGTTGTGCCTGTACTAGTCTTTTAGATTATAAGACATATGAAGCTACGAAAGGCCTAGCCAGCCGGTAGCGGAGAATATATGGCTTGGATAAAAATATGACCCAGGCCATAGGCTTAGGGATGTGGTATCGAAAGAAACGTAGCGTAGCGTTCCATGCAAAGTTGTTTATTTCGATACCGGCGTGTGAGTACTAATATCAGTAAAAGTATCGAGTAAAAAAAAAAAACTAGTATTGAAAGGAAAAATATCGATATTAGTAAAGTTTCGATACTTTTTTCACATCCCTACACAGGCTGGAAACAGATGATTAAGATTCCTTGTCAATTTATAGTTTATCCAGTTTAATTTATATTATTTCATATTTTCTTATTACAATTTTGTAAAATTTTGTCAAAACCAAAATAAAGAGTCTTCCGATGAATGTCAAACTTTCTCTCCAACTGGTTTTATTGTTATATCATGAATCTGGAACAGAAGATGACACGAACATATTGAAAAGAAGATAGAAGGCCAACGCTTACATAAACATTTATAAGAAAACTGTAGCACTCAAAGTTCGCAATTAAAACATAACAAAACACATAATTATGTAATTTTCTGGGTACATCTGTCCCTTTCTTCAGCAGAAGAGAATAAAATACAGACTAGACTATGACTAGAGGTAGGTCATGGTCACTTAGATACTATTGTCGCCTGTTCAAACTTGTGTCTTTATTTTTTGTAGATGGATACAATGTTGTATTTAAATTATATTTAAGCATTAAAATATCGGTTATTATTTATTACTAGCAATCCCGCATGGCGTTGCCCGTGACCATCTACACAGATATTATGCATTGCCATGTGCTGCCATCTACAGACTCAAAATGAAACGTGTAGTCTTTCTCTGTTTTTCCCTCTTCTTTCCTTGTCGATTTTGTACAAATTCTCTCTCGCCCCCCGAGGAGGATGTGGCATATTTTTATCACGGTTATCTCTGAAACGTAATTCTAAACCTAATTAAAAATTTGGCTTCGAGGTGCATTCAGACCCCCTTCCGTCCACCTATGTTAAAAATGTCAGATCTCTGCGTACCGTAGATTTGGCTGGGCATCGCACACAAACAAACAAACACTTCATTTTATTATCATATTCTGAAAATTGAAAAATGAGACACATGGACACGAGAATCGAACCAGGGACCTAATCCCTGACCCTAACCACTGAGCTATCCAGGATAGCTTGTGATCTTAATAAATTCACACATTTGTAGCCGACGATTTCCACAAAGTCCATCATAGAGACTGCCTTAAAATATGAGTGAAGAATGACTCTGGGCAAGGGACGAATCCTGGATAGCTCAGTGGTTAGAGCATTGGTGTACTAAGCCAAAGGTCCTGGGTTCAATCCCCGTGTCCAGGTGTCATTTTTCAATTTTCAGAATATGATATCTAGATGGAGTAATTCCCACTAAAAGCATAAATAATAGCTTTGGCTATTTAATTCTTCATTTTATTGTTATAAGGTATTGTTTATGTATAAATTACTGACTGATGTGAGTAGGACTGCTTGGATATAAAGGACATAAAGATATTTAAGGTTGAGACCAGGTTTTGGTAATATATTGGTGAGTTAAGTTCCCACAAACAGAGATGGGAAGCAACTATTGGGGAGGGCTCGTATAACTCTAGTATGAGTCAAAATCTGAAGTTCTATTGGTTTGTCTGGGTTATTATGGTTGGTATCAAAACGATGACCAGTCATTCGTTTGTCCGAGTGTTCCTGTGGTGAGGCCAATGTATTCTGAAATGCAGTAGTTGCATTGTAGCTGGTCTGTTTAAAAATGAGATAAAACTAAAGAAAAAGGAAAAATAAAATACTAAGAGTAAATTTGATGAAGAAAGCCCACCTAGGTAAAGAGAAGGAATGTGGGAAGAATCCAATACACAAAAGTGATATCTTCTTCCTTTCTTCTGTCTTCTGTAGTAGAAGTAGTCACACACACATTTTTAACACAAATAGAATAATATTTCGGCACTGTTGCCTTTATCAAACACAATTCAAAATGGAGTAATCTAGTGTTTGTGTTATCTGTACTCTCTTCTCTCTTCTTTGTGTTTGATAAAGTCAACAGTGCCGAAATATTCTATTTGTAATTAATTAGTTCCAGAATCTGTCCAAATCGTGAAGATGTCGTCAATAAATCTCCTACAGCAAAGCGCAAGTCTTTAAAATACAACAAGATTCGTGGAATCGAGAATGCCCTCCAAGAGCCCGGGTAGTACCTGGACATGGGGAGGTGTCCCCAAGACAAAGGCAACAGCGTCGGCGACGTCCTGTGGATACAAGTAGGGGTTGTCGTCGAAGACTTGGCGCCCGAAATGATTCAAAACCATCGGCGTGTAAATAAACCCAGGACTTATGCTCTAGAACAGGATAGAACATATTATTTATGTTATTATAATTGTTTCTAGGAGCAAAGTAGGTACCCCCCTTCTCCCCCACTCTTCAACACACTCAGGGCAGACCTCTATAGACAGACATATGTTGCCGTATTTCCTTTAAATTCAAATTATCTTGATGGAGAAAGGCGATGGAACCATCTGATGTCTGTTTTGAATTAGAGAATAAGTTTTACCTGACCGGAGGGCTCACCCTGCTGGTCGAGTGGACAAAGAGGCTAACTTAAGATGAGAGTGTAGGAAACGCAAGAAAATATTGCTCCAGTATAAAAACAGAGTTTAATTTTCTTCGCATGGTGATATCAACAGTTGTTGAATATCTGTCATGAGCATAGCGGCATTAGATGACAAACTTTTTAAATGAAGAAAAAAAGTTGTCATTAAATCCCAGGACACATTTGATAGATATTCAACAACTGTTGATATCACTGTTTGAAGGAAATTAAACTTTAGGTTTGTAGTGGAGCAAAAAAAAAGTTTTGAATTTTGATAGAAAAACTGCAAAATAAAGCTGAACTTTTCTCATGCTACTTACACACTTAATTTTTATAGAATTTGATAAAAAAAAACACACCAAAAAACATATATAAACCAACAGTTACACATCACGATACAAAATAATTGCATCTTCCTCAAGAAGTGGTAGACTAAACCGGAAATATTTGTAAAATAAAACTAAAAATATGTTATAGAAGAGTCAAATCCTATATTTCTTGAATCTGAATCTTAAAATTTTCTTTTTAAATGTACAATTTTAGTTTAAGGTGAAAATATTTAGAATAGAATTAAAAAAATAAGTTGTTTAGTGCTTCGAGGCACTGTCAAATGCCTTTTTATATGTAATGTCTATTATAACACAATCGACAAAGAAAACACTTTTTTTATGGAAATTAACAATAATAAACTAATAATAAAATTTCATCCTTTTTTGTTGTTATTTTGTTACGCTACTAACTACACAAGTCTTTATAATTCCTTTTACCAATTTAGAGATACTTTTTTTTTTGAGAATTTTATGAATCTCAAAATAGGATTTTAGGATTCGAGGCCGCTTTTGTAGTAGCGCAGGTTTGAACAATAATAATATATTTTATGGGTGTTAGAAGCTTCGGAACAAATATCAAATTCGACTTTGCTTTAAAAATTACCAAGCGCCGCCAGTAAAAAACATTGACAGCTCATAATACTCAATTACGCTCAATTATTGTCACTATGATATGTCTTATATATGTTACAAATCATATGAAACAAATATTAAGCACTAGTTGAACTTTAAAATAAATTTTCCAAGTATGACCAAAACACCCGGCTGCGGATGTAAACAACTTTGGTGCCTTTGCGCTGGCAGCGTCCTGGTGGCCGCCTCTCAAACTAATGGCGGCAGATTCAACCTGTATTCGCTTCAAATCGATGAAAAAGTGTACATGGGACACCCCTAGCGGAAATGGATCCTATCGATACACTCACGCTGATTTTGATCTTGGAGTGGAGCTCGACCAGTTCCCGACGTAGACCTTCGGTTAGGGCCCTCACCGCGTGTTTGGAGGCCGAATACATAATTAGCGAAGGGTGTGATGATACAGCGTGTCCATATATGCTGGCGTGAAGAAAACATTATGTTAAGACATATATTCACACTTTATAATAAAAAGATCTGCATTTTTAATGAGTTCGAGTAATATAGATCAATATTTGTATTCGAAATATTTTAAGTTAAATTTTTTTTTTAATGAATTTTTTTTTTTCACCTAGCAAAATTATCACGCAAATTTGAATTTTTTTAAATAAATGTTATATAAGTGTATGTACGAAACTAATTTATTTTTAAATTGGGGGAAATATTGAGGGAACTCTTATTTGATATGAAATAATATCTTTAGAAAAATTCTAATTAACCAAACTCATAATTTTCTGAAAAAAAAAAAATTCTGAGAACTAAATTTCTTTCGAGTTTTGTAAAAAATCTTTTGACTCGAGCTCGACTTTTTGAGTACTAGCATACCCCTAAAAAAAAGTTCATATAGTATTTTACAAATGTGTGATTATGTATATAAAATATACCTATAGAAAATGTGAACATTTTCCTGACTTTTTTAAGTTTTACCCGCCTGAAGCCACAACAATGGTCACATGATCCAAAATAGCGATTCTAAACTCGATGCACACTGAACAAGACATCAGAATTATCAATGCGTATGTCTGTCAGTTTATTTAAGGCGATATATTTACATTAAAAATCTAATAATGAATATTACGATTTTGATCTAAAAGTTCATTAGCTAAAATTCTTATCACTGTGCTATTTTTAAATAACGTTAATTGCGGATTTTTTAAAAAATGTTATCACCCCGTTCTTACTACCTGTTCAGGTTTATAAGCATATGTACTAATTACGCTAATGGGTTTAGGATGAAGAATTTTGAATTTAGAGAAAGTGTATGTACCCATATTTGTGTGAAAAGTTAGAGCGAAAAAAAACCACCTTCGATACACCCGACAAAGATTCGAACCACAATCTCCCCATAATCGGCAGTCTAGTCTACTGCGAGAGTAGCGCCTTAGACCATACAGACACCAAAGCAGGTAAATAATCATGGATTTAACAATATATATTTTTATTCCTAAAATTTTTTCACTTCTTTTTGAACCTCCCCCAAACTCACGTGAAACACCTACTGACACTTTACGACACACCAGTTGAAAAACAGCGGGTGTAAGGTGTAAATATCGCGATAGTGACCGGACAGCCGGTGAAGAAAAGTGGTTGCGGTTCGAATCTCAGCCAGGTGTGATGAAGAGCTTTGTAAGCTTGGCTCTTTAACTCAACCTCGGTGGTATTGAGGTAAAGTGCTCGCATCAAGATTCGATGTTTGTGGGTTCAAACCCAGCCGGGATCGATGGATTTTTTTCTCTGAGCGATAAAAATCTGTAGCACTCTTTCTTCGGAGGGGAAGTAAAGCCATCGATCGTGGCATGTAAAGGAATCCTGGAAGGTACCTTTAACGGCTAAATTGGTGGGTCCTTTATCTCTTGCTCATAGAAATTCTCATGTGCTGATATAATCAGTCGATACAGAAAGTGCAGTTAAATACCTCAAAAAAATAGATAAAACTTGACCCCGTTCATTAGACTGCTACACTGTGTATCATCTCTTGAGGGAACTGCATGGTTACTACTCACCCCCTCACCCGGAAAACACGCACCTGCCGAAGTGTACTACGTGTCCGTCGTCTATTCCCCTCTCCCTCATACTCCTGATAACTTCCCTGGTGCAGACGCTCAGACCAATCACGTTCACGTACAACGTCGCTCGCCAAACATCAGTCTTTGCGTCACACCCTGTGACATTACCGTACGATTTATTGTTGTTGTTATTATTATTATTATTATTATTATTATTATTATTATTATTATTATTATTATTATTATTATTATTAGCACCGCGTCTTACTACCCGTTCGGGTTATACGCACTTACGCTAATGTGTAATGGTAGGGTGATTGTGAGATGAAATGGAGGACCTACAGTTTAACGTGGAATCCGAACCACGGTGGAGGCCTGGCATTCCACACATTCACAAGTTGTGATTAATACACGTCTTGTCAGAGGTGAAGGAAGGGTTTGGCAATCAGATAAATCCGTGCCGGTACCGAGGATTGAACCCCGGACCCTCAGCACAGAAGTCTCACACCTTACCCCCTAGACCGCCAGGTCACCTATTATTGAAAATAACATCTAACACATTCAACTCAGTCGGTAGAGTGTACGCCTACTTAGTCGAGTGTTCTTGGTTCGATTACCTGGCATGGTCGAACAAATATTATCATCAATGAAATTAAGGTCATCCCTTTCACAGCCAGGGGCTGGGTGTTATGTCTGTTCTAGAATTAAATTATTTTACTGTGATGATATAATAAATTGGTTTAAAAAAATGCACGTTAAATATCTCTATTAAATAGAGTATTAAAAAAATAAAAAAATAAATAAGCTCTTTTAATTTATGGCGACTCCTCGGAGAAAAGTAACGTTAATGTATGAAATTGACATCAAAGTGTACTTAACCTATTTTTTATATATATATATAAAATAGGTTAACACAAATTTAAGAGGAAGCTAAGACTTGGTACTCACCAGTGAGGGTATTGGCTGGCGCCAAACCGGCGCAGTTGACCAATATGTCGACGCCGCCCAAAGTGTGGTCGACCCAGTCTATAGCAGCCCGCACCTCTTCGTCTTTTGTCACGTCGCAGTGTCTACGGTGAAGATGCCCCCCGAAGTCGTCCTGTGCAAAAAAATATCGTATTTTATATTTCGTCAATTCCTTAGTTAAGTTTATTCTGTCACAGCGTTGACCGCCTCTGTGGCCTAACGGTCTAAGTAACGGTCTAAGTTCCTGGCTACAGACCCAAAGGTCTAGGGTTTGACCCCCGGGGCTTCCAGATTTTTAAAACAAAGTGGACCTGGAGCTGGGTCAAACTAAGCCTCTAGACGCACACATGTACGCGGCGTTACCGACACTTAACTTAAGACTATACAGCCACTGAATAAGATCTTTCCCAGATCTAGAATTACCTAATTTTCCTAGACATCCAAAAATTACCTGATATTACCTAATTTTCTCTAACATAAAAAAACCCGCCTCGGTGGCGTAGTTAGTTAATCGTGTTGAGCTCAGACTGCTGAAGACGAGGAGATCGAGGTTAGAATCTCGGTCGGGTGAACTGTTTTTTTTTCTTCCCCTAAATAGTTTTCCACTCTCCCTCCACACAAATGCGGGTTCACTTCCTTTAACTCAACCTTCCCAATTCCTAATCAATCAGCTTAATTAGTACTTAAGCGTATAACCCGAATAAGTAGTAAGACGCAGTGCTAAAATAAAAACAACATAAAATAAAATCCCCAACATTCACTGGTTGTCCCCGATACCAAACCAACTTCTTGACCCTCCCTGGTACCCCTGCCATCTCACCGTGCCGGTTCCCGCGATATCGAGGCCGACTACTTTGACCCCGAACTGAGCGAGTTTCTCAGCCACGGCCGCCCCCACACCAGAGCTTGACCCGGTGACTATGGCGACACGACCTGACCAGCGCTCCATCTCATTGGTTTTCTACTCAGCACAACTTGTAAGATCTTTAACTATACTAACACGGTAAGCGCAGATAATATCTTATCTCTCGTGACCGTGATCACATAACTACACATGTTTATCTACAAGCAATTAAGTAAACACATTATTTAACAGAAACAAAAACTTTAAACAATTACTAAAGGTAGAAACTTCTAGAGCACACAACCATCTTGATTTTCTCCCATTTGGAATAGTTAAAATTAAATAAAACATATTTTGTTGCGGTCTGCATTGATATCATTTTACTATTATATTATTATTATTATTACTATTGTTATTATTATTATTATTATTTTATAGGTACTGATAGTATGTATAAAAAAGTGTCAGGTGTGGATCTCATGACTTGACGTATGAATACGTGAAAGTAGATCTAGTAACTTTTCTAGCTGTCAGATAAGGTTCTTCTTATGAACATTGGACTGTAGTAACTGTTCTAGCTGTCAGATAAGTTTCTTCCTATGAACATTGAACTGTAGTAACTGTTCTATCTGTCAGATAAGGTTCTTCCTATGAACATTGGACTGTAATAACTGTTCTAGTTGTCAGATAAGGTTCTTCCTATGAACAATGGACTGTAGTAACTGTTCTAGCTGTCAGATAAGGTTCTTCCTATGAACATTGGACTGTAGTAACTGTTCTAGCTGTCAGATAAGGTTATTACTATGAACATTGGACTGTAGTAACTGTTCTAGCTGTCAGATAAGGTTCTTCCTATGAACATTGGACTGTAGTAACTGTTCTAGCTGTCAGATAGGGTTCTTCCTATGAACATTGGACTGTAGTAACTGTTCTAGCTGTCAAATAAGGTCCTTCCCATGAACAATGGACTGTAATAACTTTTATATCTGTCAGATAAGGTTCTTCTTATGGAAATTGGGGTATATATTACAGAAGATAGGCCGAACAAATTTTATTTTCTAATAGGCCTACTAATTTTAGAAAGCATGTTACAAATAAGAGGTAGTTTTCACATGTTGGAATAAGTCTTTTTCTTCAATTCCAATTTTGTTCACACAAAGTGGCCCTCAATGGTCTGGTTGCTATAAATTACCTGGAATTTGGCCAGGGTGGGTAAAAGAATCTATATTTTTATGTGTGTTACGGGCCATCCATAAATTACATAAGGCTTTTTTATATTTTTTATAATGACTTTCGACGCCTACTTCACCCTACATAGTGAGCGATTGTAAGAGTTTCTTCAAACCCACCCTCCACTTTTCTGGCTTAGCTATATATTACTTTTTTTTTAAAGATTTGATAAATTATTTTACTTTAATAGTTCAAGTTATTTTTAGATAGGAGAGCTTGTTAATAAAGCTACTAATGGGAAATATGAGTATACTTTAGTTGGATCAAGTAGGCCGACATTTAAATTAAATATAGGCTAGGTGAAATTTTATAATTAAAATATTTATTTTTTGTCTTACCATAAACATTAATAAAAAAAACACTATATAAGATGTATTTGAGCCTCCCCCCATACCCTGTCCTCCTGCATAAAAAACTAAGTAAATAATGGACGCCCCAACCTCCCAAAAATCTTTTCGTAAATTAAGAATGGCCCCTTGTGAAAAATTCAGGAGTGCTGGCAGGTATGTAATTTAGAATATTTATTTTAGATTATATAACTAAAAATATAAGCTGTATCTCCATTAAATATGATAAAGTATTTTTAATCAAACATTCTTTGTATTTTATTTAAAGACCTTTCTCACCATTTCAATTTATTTTTTGAATTATTTTTCACGCTGATGTGGAGTGGTAGGGTGATTGTGAGATGAAATGGAGGACCTACAGTTTAACGTGGGATCCGAACCACGGTGGAGGCCTGGCATTCCACATATTCACAAGTTGTGATTAATACACGTCTTGTCAGAGGTGAAGGAAGGGTTTGGCGATCAGATAAATCTGTGCCGGGACCGAGGATTGAACCCCGGAGCCCTAGCACAGAAGTCTGACACCTTACCCCCTAGACCACCTGGTCACCCATAAAATTATAATTAACTTTGTTGCTAAAGTTGTAACTTTATATATAAAATTTTTACAATATAATATGTTTGGGTTAAAGGTTGAATTTAGAGGAAGTATACCCACATTTGTGTGAGAAAACATTTAGGAAAAAACACGCTTAATACTATCCAAACACCAATCTTCCCATCATTGGCAGTATGTACTATAATCTATTGCGAGGGTGACGCCTTAAACTATGCGGCAACCGAGGCGAGTGTGTTAGAAAGCCACAATATATTTCTTGAAAAGTTATCACGAAATATTTAGCAACTTTAATTTTCAAGAAAATAATACTATTCTAACAATTAATTTCGCTACAGAAATGCTTATAACTTAATAAACACGCCCCTAGACAAAATATATCTTAACTTACCTCCGACTAAATTTTAATAATATCCCTGGCATCACACTCAGTTTTTACACCAACTATTAAAACTATACAATAAATCTTTACTTTGGCATGTACTTTTTTGATTAAATTATTTGTTTTTATACGACGGCGGGAAAATAATCTCTGAACTTGACCGTTATAGCAGGGCAGCCACCTTTTATGACTAAATAACCACTAACGATCAAAATAATCTAATTTTCCGATAGCTAAAAAAAAATTAGATTAAAAAAAATTAGATTAAAAAAATTAACTTGGATCTAAACTTAAAATAATTTAATTAATAATTGTAGAAAGTACATATTGAAATATATTGGCTTACGAGAAGGATAAATTAGCTATAGTCACAGTGTTTACTGTTGTTTGTTGATTGTTTTATGATAAGCATTAAGTTCAGGTGTAGCAAAATTTGGAAGTTCAAAGTGTAAAAACTTAAGTTGTATAATCTTTAAAAATTTTAACCAGATATCTATTGGATTTATAATGTGTGTGTGTAAAAATGCTATAATTATACATATACATACCTAATCACGCCATTCCCTTACGAGGTAGGTAAGAAACTGTGCATATATATCTCAAAAAAACAACTCTTAATCCATCCTCACTAACTTTCTCCACACTTCTCTATCCTTGCATTCTCCCTTCAAAAGCCATACACTGAGTCATACATGCTCTTTTATTCTTAAAAATCATAATGTCTCTCTTTTTCACACATTCTTCTAGTTACAACACTTAGCCACGTCTCACATGGCTTACCTCTTCCTTTTCGATTCATGCACTCTACCTTCGTACATCTGCTTAGTCACTCGATCCACACTTAAGCCCCATATACAGAGTCCTTAAGCTCTGCATCCTTATAGTCCTCAAGTCCTTAAAAATGGAAATCACGTCAACATTCTTTCACAGTCTGTATCCGTGATCAGATGACCGTGCCGACCAATGAGAAATTGGGAAACAACGCCCAATTAAACTCATTGAAAGGAAGTTTTCTAGAGCTAGGTGGAAGCAGACAATAACACAGCTAAACAATTACTAACACAAGTAACTACACAACATATTTTGATAGAAAGCCCAGGGTAGACTACATCTGAAAGGTAGGTTAAGTTCAGTCACAAATAATATATTTAAGACATGAGCTAGTTAGTGTAATTGTTAAGAAAATGCCATTGGTGCTTTCATTTCTATTGGCATGTACGCTTGCTTTGCTGTGATTGGTAGTCCTTAGCAGTGCATTTCGATTAGTCCTTAGAAAGTTAGTCGAGTCAACTTCTAAGGAGGAAGTAAAGGAAGGAAGGAATTAAGGATAAGGACTTTTGTGGACAGTGCAACCTGTTGGAGTGGGGTCGATCTCTTAGGGAGTACCACGCACTTTACGGATACGGATTCTGTAGATGGGGCTTTATCCCGGTCTGTACTCCGTGGAAGTTGTATCAACTTTTACTTCCAAAGGAGTAGTTTATACGAGCTACCAATCACAATTAATTAAATTATGTTTGCACACATCAATATAAAAACACCAAACGACGGGAAAGTTGTTAGTTTAAATTTGTATTATAAATATATTGTTTATAAATTGTACTTAACTTACATTTCAAGTATACCCAGGATGTTTTCTCAAAAAATTGTTCCGAATTCTTTTATTGATTGGCTGCTTGACATTTGCTCCTTGCTGTAGACGATTTTCTTTCGAAGAGTTTTGCTGAACAAAGTTTCTTAAAATTATCTCACTGGTTGGTACGGTAACATGACTAAGGTTACACAGCCCAACTGTGTGGACGCTTGAATAATATCTCAAGGACCACGGAGTACGGGCGAAGAGTGTTTGTGCTTTAACCGGAAGTATGCATCATTATTTGTACGAAACCTTACATGGTCAGTCTTTGCGTGATCATTTACATTGATTCGCCTCGGTTGCGTAGTTGGCTAACGCGCTAGTCGTGTTGAGCTCTACTGCCGAGGACGGGGAGATCGAGGTTTGAATCTCGGTCAGGTGAACTGGGGGTGGTTTTTCCTAAATGGTTTTCCACTCTCCCGCCACGCAAATGTGGGTTCACTTCCTCTAAACTCAACCTTCCCAATTCCTAATCCATAAGCGTAATTAGTACTTAAGCGTATAACCCAAACGGGTAGTAAGACGCGGTGCTAAATAAAAAAAATTTATTTACATTTGTCTCAGCTCCTGTATATAAAGTGCAGTTAGTACAATAACATGGATAGTAAGAAAAACAACCCGCCTCAATGTCCGCACAGTCTAAGGCGCCACTCTCGCAAAAGACTATAGACTACCAATGATGGGGACATCTGGGTTCGAATCCTGGTCAGGTGCTACTAAGGTTTTTTTTCCAAAATGGTTTTCCACTCACCCTCCATGCAAATGCAGCTACACATCCTATAAATATATCTTAACTCATCCTTAACCCATTAGCATAATTGAGACACGGTGCTAACAAAAACAATTAAAAAAAACCGCCTGAGCAGTGCTAATACAAGCTGCACGAGAACAAAAGACTGAAGGAAATACTGACGAACGCTCATGCATATGGTTGGTACCACTGTCAGTCTCTCCCACCACTTACAAGACTGATGGACTGATATCGATGGGATCAGACAATTCGGATCACTCCAATGTTTTCGTCGGTCTGACCATCAGTCCTACCCCTACACGATCATTATTACCGTCTGTATTAATTAAGACAGTCTGATTGTTCATTTAAGGGCCCTATAAAACGTATGATGAAACATTTTGGTATTCCCGAATAAAAATCAGTCATATTTGAGATGAGTACTCGATTGATTTACCATTCGAGTTAATTTTATATTGTATATATCAATTTCTCATACTGTAAACTTGATTCCGGTTGGATCCCAAAAATCACAACACTGAAATAAACACAACTCATTTAGTTTCTCTCTCATGAAACATAACCAAACCTTTCTTGCTGATTCCTAGAATAGTTTCATTAGTATTTTATATTTGTGTATGTCTCCCTCTATGCAAATGTGGGTACCCTTCCTCAATTCAACTGCTCATCTCTAACAAATTAGAACAGTAAATACAGAAGCATATAACCTGAACTGGTGGTAAGATGCGGTGTTAAAAAAACTTCATGTAACTTCTCTATTGTTAGTTAACCACATGAATAGTTTTTATTTTGACATAAGTAGAATTTGTTCATAATAGGTTTTTACCTGAATGACTGTTCAAATAAACAAATTTTTAGGTTTTGGTTTGTCAACACTTGTAAAGGATCACTTTTTGTTATAAATTTTATAAAAGTTTTTTTAAAATCACATGTTATATTTTACATTTAAAATAACGTGAACTTAAGTTTTCTCACATTATTTCATTACTTTTAATCTGATCTGAAACAATATTTTAAACATAATTAAAAGTACTTATTTTGCATTTTGTAATGTTATCTATAATGTGTAATATAGCGTGATTACATTAATACCTTTTAATACAGGCATCGTATTTACTTGGAAAAGAGAAAATACTTGTCATTTTTTAATATATAATAAATTATTTTATGATTATTTTATCATATTTTTAAATAATTAAGTGAATAAAATATTTTTATCCATCGCGTGGGTGCATCATTGTAAAGAACTTGTTTCTGGCATGTTCAATCACATGGTTTAAATTTGCCGGTCACCATTTTAAAGCTATATTTGTTAGACCTTTTGTGAAAGTGCTATCAATAATAAATTTTTTTCAGTGGAATAAAACGATAAATAAGCTTTGTTCCTCAAATAAATATATAAATAATATTGGCCTAAATTACTGTAGTTTAACTATCACATTCATACATTACCATCTATTTTCATTACAGCTGCCCAAAGTGACATGTCAGCTGATGGTGTAGGAATACATTAGGGACTATTTCTAGTGACTTTTAGAGCTGTCATCTAAGTAAATTAAGGTTGTGAATGTATTATAGTTTAACTAATAACAAAAAACAAACATGTGTTTTTGTGATAACAATCATTTTATGTTTCAGGTGAGCACATGGAGATTTGCGTTATTGGAACTGTCAAAATGGAGGTTAAAACTCATATCCTTAACACTGAGAAAGCTGATGTGATACGCAACTAGATGTTGACATTTATATTAAAAATGAGATTAAAATTTAATCAAAGGTGAGATACTAAAATTTCTGTTGTCGCTAAAGTTTTACATTTTTAGTTACAGGCTGGTTTAGAAATGATATAATTGTTAATAGCTCAGTTACGTTTTTGGTTACAGGTTGATTTGGAAAAGCCAATAATTGTTAATACATAGCTCAGTTTTAAGCAAGAAGCAGTTGATCACACGTTTTACCATTAAATGATGGAGTCTCAATCATACAGTTTTCCCCCAATCAGTGAAGATATTAAGCCAAAGTTAGAAGATTATGACCAAAAGCTAGAAGATTATGACCAATACATTCTAGAATCATTGACTTCCGATTGCAGTTTTCCAGAAATCAGTGAAGACGTTAAGCCAAAGCTAGAAGATTATGACCAATACATTCTAGAATCATTGACTTCCGATTGCAGTTTTCCAGAAATCAGTGAAGATATTAAGCCAAAGCTAGATAATTATGACCAAAAGCTAGAAAATTATGACCAATGCATTGTAGAATCATTGACTTACGATTGCACTTTTGCAACAATCAGTGAAGATGCTAAGCCAAAGCTAGAAGATGATGACCAGTACAATGTAAAAACATTGACTTCCGATTGCAATTTTTCACAAATCACTGACGATATCAAGGTACAGTAATCATTATTATATGGGTTAGTGAAGTCAACTTTTTTCCAATTAAAAGTAAACTATAAAAGAATATTTGAAATATGCTCGAAGCCAAATCGAAGTTCTAATATTTATTATTTGGTCTAGGCTTACAAAAATTATATTGTGATTATTTATACAACCTTATGACCTAAAATTACTTGGATAATCCACATATGTTCATTACCGCACTCACAAAAAAGTATGCCACCATCCCTATCTTGAGCTAATTCAATCCAGTCTATCTCATTACACCCTATCACTCTCAGATCCATCCAAATGTTATCCTCCTGTCTGGGTGTTCCAAGTGGTCTTTTCC
This sequence comes from Timema bartmani, assembly GCA_902151455.1. Lineage (NCBI taxonomy): Eukaryota > Metazoa > Arthropoda > Insecta > Phasmatodea > Timematidae > Timema > Timema bartmani. The sequence continues at coordinate 35,897 of CABFWB010003525.1, read as the reverse complement.
CATTAGGTTTGCCAGTCATTACTTTGAACGCCGTTCTAGACACTCCCCTTCACGCTGTATGACCAACATGCAAGATTTAACTACCTTTACAATGTCTGGTGAGGATTACAGGGTATGCAGCTCATCATTATTTAGGCCCCTCTACTCCCCACTATCTTCATCCTTTTTTTTTGCCAAATATCTTCCTAAGAACAATGTTTTCGAACACCCTAAATTTCTTTTCCTCATTTAAGGTAAGAGGCTATGTTTTGCACCCATAGAGAATAACCAGTAAGATTATGGCTTTGTATATTCTGAGTTTTACATTTCTTGACAACCATTACAGTTAATTAAATAAAACTTTTAATATCTAAATGTGACCTTTATAATATAGACCAACTTTTTTTTTCTGATATTAATGTCACTATTTTTAACACTATTGAACTGAGGGAGCCAACTCTATATTTAATTGGCACTGTCCTTTTGATTTAAAATCTTTATAAACATCAAAATTAATATCACCAATAACTTTAAATATGAACATGTTAATACACAATGTGTCTACCGTCCGAGAAAATCTGGGAAAACTGGAATTAACAGGGAATTTGAAGTGGTTGGGATAAAAAATGGGAATAAGTCGGGAATTTGGTGAATTGCAACAAAAAACCGGGGAAAATGTTGTTTTACTCAAAATATGAAATAGAATAATCACTAAATCAGTAAAATTATAATGTGATTCAAACTTTTTTTTTTTGTAACTGTGTATTATATTTTTTTTATTCCTAACAGACTATGTTAATACAAAAAATAAATAAAAATATGTTTATTTAAATGTTGAAACTTCTTATTATCATTCATAATAGTTTAATAAAAAAAACGTAGGGGTGGGAGATAGATAAGGATGTGACATACTTTTGAGTCGGGGAATTTTAGAAAATGATCAGGGAAAAAGTTAGAAATTTCATTGGTCAAGTTGAGTAGACACCATGTTATAACACCTAATGTATAGAGAGTAGATAATATAAGAAAAAATTATTTCATTAAAATTTGCAAAAAAATAAATAATTTAAACAGGATCAATAAGCATTTTTAATACTCCCAGTCTTTTATGGATTATTACGAACATAAACATTATTTGATTGCTTTTTTATTTATATCTAAGTTTAAATGTTCTAAATAAGATTATTGTTACATTTGAAATATTCAATGTATTATTTACTATGTAATACATTTAAAATGTATTCTTTACAGATGAATACAGAAGACAATTCACCATCACTATATTTCAACGAATCAAACATTTTAGACAGATCAAACTGCAATGAAACTGGAAACCAAAGAAAGATAAACAACAATATTAATATAAGTAGAACATGCAAGGTTAAAGAATACTATAAATACACTAAGGAAAGTGGATATTATAATAGAGTGTGTGGGGTAGAATTCTGTTCTAAGGTAGCTAAAAAGGGTGGATACTGTATTTCACATGGTGGTAAACATTATACAAGAAAGTGTGGTGTAGATGATTGTTCTAAACTAGCCCTGAAAGGTGGATATTGTATATCACATGGGGGTAAAAATTATTATAAAAAGTGTGGTGTAGATGATTGTTCTAAACGAGCCAAGAAAGGTGGATTTTGTATTGCACACGGGGATAAAATTATTATGACTGAATGTATTGTAGAAGATTGTTTTAAGCAAGCCCATAAGGGTGTATTTTGTATCTCACATGGTGGTAAAAATAATTTGAAAAAGTGTGGTGCAGATGATTGTTCAAAGCAATACAGGAAAGGTGGATTTTGTATCTCACATGGAGGTAAAAATTATTGTAGTAAGTGTAGAGTAGATGATTGTTCTAAGCCAGCAAAGAAAGGTGGATATTGTTTGGCACATGGTGGTAAAAATTATTGTAGTAAGTGTGGCGTTGATGATTGTTCTAAGCGAGCTCAGAAAGGTGGATATTGTATTTCACATGGTGGCAAACATTATACTAGAAAGTGTGGTACAAGTGATTGCTCAAAGCAACCCCTGAAAGGTGGATATTGTATGACACATGGTGGTAAATATTATTGTAGGAGTTGTGGAGTAGTTAATTGTTCTAAGCGAGCAAAGAAAGGGGGATATTGTATAGAACATGGTGGTAAAACCTATTGTAGTAGGTGTAGAATAGATGATTGTTCTAAGCTAGCAAAGCCAGGTGGATATTGTATGACGCATGGTGGTAAAAATTATTGTAGGAGGTGTGGAGTAGATAATTGTTCCAAGCGAGCAAAGAAAGGTGGATATTGCATTGCACATGGTGGTAAAAATTATTCAAAAATATGTGGAGCAGATGATTGTCCTAAGCAAGCAAAGAAAGGTGGGTATTGTATTACACATGGTGGTAATTATTACTCTAGTAAGTGTGGAAAAGATGATTGTGCTAAGCGAAGCCTGAAAGGTGGCTATTGTATTGCACATGGTGGTAAAGATTATATTAGATATTGCAATGCAAATGATTGTTCTAAACGAGCCCTAAAAGGTGGATATTGTATTGCACATGGTGGTAAAAGCTATTGTAAGTGTGGTGTAGATGATTGTGCTAAGCGAGCCCTGAAAGGTGGTAATTGTATTGCTCATGGTGGTAAAGATTATATTAGAAAGTGTGATATAGATGATTGTTCTAAGCGAGCGCTAAAAGGTGGATATTGTATTGCACATGGTGGAAAAAATTATTTTAGTAAGTGTGGAGTAGATGATTGTTCTAAGCGCGCCCTGAAAGGTGGTAATTGTATTGCTCATGGTGGTAAACATTATATTAGAAAGTGCAATACAGATGATTGCTCAAAGCGAGCCCTGAAAGGTGGTTATTGCACTGCACATGGTGGTAAACAATGTCATAGCAGGTGTGGAGTAAGTGATTGTTCTAGTCGAGCCGTGAAAGGTGGATATTGTATTGCGCATGGTGGTAAACATTATCAGAAGAAATGTGGTGTAGATGATTGTTTTAAAAATTCCAAGAAAGCTGGGTATTGTTTTAAACATGCTGGTAACAACGATTCAAGAAAGTGTGGGTTAGATGATTGTTCGAACTAATCACAGAAAGGTGGATATTGTATTGCACATAGAGGAAACGTTGTGTAGTATATATGATTATTAAAAGCAATTACAAAAAGGTATCACCTTATTTTCAGATTATTTTTTTCCACTGATCAGCAAATATATTAAACCAAATCCAGAAGAGGAAACAACATTTCATTTCAAAAACATTGACTTCAGATTGTTGTTTTACACCTGTCATTGAAGATATATAGGTACAATGATCATTATTATAGGAATATGAAAAGTCAACTTTTTTTTATTTCACAGTGAACTCTACTCAATTATATGAAATATTCTCAAATCCGAATCAAAGTTTGTGTATTTATTTAGATGTATTTTTGTGAAAATATATTGAGGCATTTTATATACATATATGTATTTAAATTTGCTAAAAAAATGTTGAATTAAATATTTGTGTTATTCAGTTTTAATCTGATAAATACATTTATTAATATTATTACTATAATATATTTCAGTATCTATACATATGAATATTGATTTGTAATTTTCAGAATGATTTAGAATGCCATAAATTGAATATTTTAACTGCGAATGACCCGCCCCAGTGGCGTAGTTAGCTAACAAGCAAGTTTTATGTTGAGCTCTACTGCCAAGGACAGGGAGATCGAGGTTAGAATCTCGGTTGGGTGAATTGGAGGTTTTCCCCTGAATGGTTTTCCACTATTCCTCCACGCAAATACGGGTTCACTTCCTCTAAATTCCAACCTTAATTCCTAACCCATTAGTGAAATTAGCACTTTAGCGTACAATCCGAAAGGGTAGTTAGACGAGGTGCTAAGTTATAATAAATAAATAGCTGTAAGTGTTTTTATTGGTGTAGCTGGAATTATCTTTCAAGTAAATTTGAAGTTTCAAAGCTTCACAATCATATACATTTCTATCATACAGTTTTGCTCATATAATATTGTTTGGGCTTACCCGTCGGTGATCATTAGATCTGAACCATCGATCTTGTTATGAACTGTATTGACGGAGACAAGGAGTTTGAATCTTGTTCATGTTCACTGTGCGGGGCCACCCGCAGGGAACTGCCAGTGACTCCAAATGCAGTGAGATTTGAGATTTTTTTTATTTTTCCCCATAACTAAGAAATATTTGTCTCGGTTAGGGTCTATTTGGGAGGGTTAAGAATTTTGGTGAATATTTGTTGTTGAAGTAATACAATGCAATGAAAATGTGAAAGCTGATTTTCTTGTGCACCCCTACCACCCCTCCCACCCTACCTGGCTTTTTCCCTTATGTTAGAATAACTCTGATTTTTTATTTGTTTGTAATGTCTATTTTAAATAATAAGAATTCAGTTTTACAGATAATACTCTACAATTATGAATAAAATCTTTGACATATTTAAATATGTAGGCCTACTTATCATTAATGTTGTTTACAGTCTGCCAAGACTACACTTATGTTTAAAGTCGGTTACTAGCAAAAATATTGGTTTAAGAAACCATAGGCTATTATGTTGAGAGTTCGATAAATATAATAAATAAGGTATCTTAAAACTTAAAAATATTTGTTTGAATGACAAAATTTGTGTGGTTGCCATATGATAGTATTCTGGTACGTATGTATATAGGATTAACGTCAATTTAGAACGGAAGTAAAAATGTTCTTCTGGAAGGTCTTTTATCCTAACTAAACACAACTATAGGGTAGGATTATGGAAGAAATAAAGCCTCACAAGCGAGCTTCCTTCAAAAATCTTCGTTTATATTAGGCTACATCAACTTATTCAAAGAAAAAACTAACCAGTTTCAAACTTTGATGCTCTTTAAAGCTTTTACTAACATATTTATTTCATTTTACTAATCACACATTGATGTATCTCATATATGCAATCAAACTAACGATGTCAAAATGCCACGTTGCCTTGTATGGGTGTGAGAGAGAAAGAGATACCTGAAAGTTTCCTTGTCTCCTACACAATTCTATGCAGACAACAGCTAGAAAATTTCAGCCTTAGATGGCTATCCAGATATATTAAAGAGATCAATGCTACAAACCAATTCAAGCACAACGAATATTTTGATTATCTTTGGATCCTGGTCTAAAGTGCTGTATTATTTTATGGACAACATTTATTAATCAGATATCAGAATCTAGCAGTAAAACTTTTTATTGTAATTTATTAATTAATTTGCGTAACTTCAATGCAGTATAAAATTTGTGAATTTATGAAAAATATATGAGGCTAGGACTACGTGTTAGCTTAGCTTATATGAAATATTTCTAAGCCCTGAGGTAGGCTAAGTGTTAATATTTATGAAATAGCTATATTTGTCAGCAGATTTGCTTTAAATTACTGTTGAAAACAGATCCCGGGAATAGTAGCTTTTATTTAGAACCTATATAAGTTATTTTCTTTGACTTAATTCTTAAAGTAATGTTTAAGATGGCAAATTTAATAACAAGATTAATACATTTTGATCATCTTGAACAATTATACACTAAAACCAAAAAAGAAACGTAGAAATTTAAATATTGACAAACTTTTGTGTTGAATGATTTTTTGCTATAATAATTTCTGATAAATTAATGTTAAGTTCTTTATTTGATAAATGTTTCTCAACATTTTAATTGATAAACGAAATCATAGGTCAGGTTTGATTTAGAACACTAATTATAAATAGGCCTATATAAATTAGGAGGGCTTCAAAGTAAAGTACCGGTATGTATTTTATTATTTTAAACTTTAATTTCTTTTTAACTATGAATTTTTAATCCATTTAGCTTGGATTGTTACTTGTGTTAGCTTACATCTTATAATTTATTAGATGTTCAATATTAAAAAAATAAAAAATAAATCTTATAATAGTTTACCAACTAAATAAAGCGAAACGTGTTCGTCATGGAAGATTATTGCGTGTTTGAGAAATATATTTATCATTTACAACATGATTTCGCTGCGAATTAACGCTTTAAAATATTTTTCTAAGTGACATGGCCCAGTCTCGCATCCCGTTTGCTAGGAGGGCTATTTTTTATTTTTCAAATAAATTTAAAACTTTTATATTCAGAGCCTACATACGAACAGAATCGCTATGTTAATTATTGAATACTATTTTAATCTTAAAGTTTAGATGATTTAACTAGAAAATATAGGTACTTATTAAAAGTATTATATTCTTTATATGATGGGTACTATCTCCGCATTAAACTATTCCAAGTTTGTCCTTTTCTCAGAGCCAAACATCCTCTGTAGCTGAAGGAGGATACGTTGAAGGACAGGCAGGCACGGATTTCCCATAAGGCCAACCTAGGTCTAGGGCGCAGGTCAGGAGGGGTCAGCAGATCGAGTGTCGATAGTTGGGAAAACGGAGAGAAAAAGAATGGATGTACAGTTCTAAATCGGCCCTTATATTTTGATTTACACATCGAGGGAAATAACAAAGACAATACAGCTTAGGTTTCTTTATTCATTTTTAAAAATTCCAAAACCTGTTAAATGTATGAAATCGTAAAAAATGGATGCCGAATAATAAATAGTAAGGGGCTTTTCTTCTTCGACTGTTTGTTTGGTCCAAAGCACGAAGAAAGAAATTTTAGAATTTTATTAAACTCTGTTAAAATAACTTTGTGTTAAAAATATTCTTGGTTTTCTGTAAAAAAAAAATTAAATCTTACTGTTGTATAGACTTAAATACTGTGTAATATTATGTTCCTTAAAATTATAGTCTTTTTAAATATTAACTATATTACGTTATTATAATTTAGCATAATATCCTAAACTCATAATTTATACACAAATCAGAAAATAGTGTGACAAAACGCAAGCAAGTTTTTTTTTTCATTAACTTTTAACATCAAGTAATTTTAATGCTAAACAAGTACTTATTTACTATAAGTTATGTTACAAATAAAATTTTACAGAATAAAGAAAAGCTATTAATATTTAACATAAAATCTGTTGAACTATGGTAGCTTTTGGAAGATTTTTGATAATTTTAATATTCTAATATGAGGGTGACCTGGTGGTCTAGGGGTAAGGTGTCAGACTTGTGTATTGAGAGTCCTGGGCACAATACTCGGTCTTGGCACAGATTTATCTGATTGCCAAACCCTTCTTTCACCTCTTACAAGACTTAGCCCACGTTAAACTGTAGGTCCACCATTTACACTCACAATTACACTACCTTTACACATTAGCGTAAGTGTGTACAAACCGAATGGGTAGTGAGATGCCGTGATGATATATAATAATAATAATAATAATAATAATAATAATAATAATAATAATAATAATAATAATAATAATAATAATAATATATATATTTGGGTGGGGGACACAGCCATGAACTTTGGCTTAGGGCGTAAAAAAGTGCAAATATGGCCCTGGGGACAGTTGTGAAATTTAAGCTACTTAGTAGCAACCTGAAATACAACCACAAGGGAGTCTGAGTCAAAATTTATTCTGCTAGTTGAAAAAATTTTAGTTGTACAGTGTTGCGTCTACACACACTAAACTAAAATTTAAGTTTGCCATTTAAGGGTGGCCGCAGTATTTTTCTCCGGGGGAAGGGGGGAAAACCCGCCATTACGGTGGGGGTCCTCTCCCAGGTCAATTTATTAAATTGAAGCCTCAAAAGACACTTTTTATGGCAATTCTTAGCTCCTGAAAATGAAACACGCCATAAGAATTTTTTCCTAATTAATCCAAATTTGACACTTGACCTTGACAATTTGACTGGCGAATGTTGTTGGAATTGATCGCGCTCGCGCATGCGCCAAACTATCACCAGGTGACATGGTGGTGGGTGCTAGTAATTAGTTGATTATTTATATTCTATAACTCTCTGTTGGATGGGGGCACTGTTTGAGCGCTAGTTAGGAACACTGTTGGGCGGGATTTGCCTACTATTATACTACTAATACTTACAGAATCTCTGGGAGGGCAATTGCGCTTTCTGGCCCCCCTAATGCGGCGCCCCCTGTTACCAGTCACAAATATTGATATAAAATTTACACTCAAACAAAGAAGTGAATGCGATAATCTTATCCTGCACCTCCTTCTAAAAATTTCACCATATTCTAGCTAGAATATTAGATTTTATTTTTTAGTTTAATACACAAGCTATCAATATTTTGTCAAATTCCTCACTTTTCCAAGAGTATTACATAAACACACGTATGATAACACAGACACATTTTTTTATTGTTACAGGTGTAAGGATTAATATGCTTGATTTGGAAACTTAAAATGGATGACAGTTTGCCCAATGTAGAGCAGCAAATATCTGAAACTTATGTTGAGCAAAAAATTAAAATAGAACCTGAGGTAAGATTTTTTTAAATAAATACAAAGTCACAATAGTAAGTTATTAACTTAATACTTTTTAAATTCATATTATTATTACATTATCATTACATTCCTAATATGTTGATTCAAGTAAATCTACTAACTTTAATTGAACTAGTGACCTTAAGCTCTGAAATATAGACAAATGGACTTAAAAACACAAAGATCTTCTTATAAAAAGCCCACTCAAAAGTTTTAGCTTGGTAATTTTGATAAAACCTAAACTTTGTAAGTTTGCGTAAGTAGATTCAATGGTATAAACAGGAAAATTTTTGCTACACTCTTGACCTAAAAACCAAACATTAAAAAAATAATAGCCTACTAAGACATTATAATTAATGTGTTAGGTGACCTGAAGGTCTAGGGGTAAGGTGTCTGACTTCTGTGCTGGGGGTTCTGGGTTCAATCCTCGGTCACGGCACGGATTTATCTGATTGCTAAACCCTTCCTTCACCTCTGACAAGAAGTGTATTAATCACAACTTGTGAATATGTGGAATGCCAGGCCTCCACCGTGGTTAGGATTCCACGTTAAACTGTAGGTTCTCAATTTCATCTCACAATCACCCTACCATTACACATTAGCGTAGGTGTGTATAACCCGAACGGGTAGTAAGACGAGGTGCTAATAGTAATAATAGTAATAATAATGATTAATGGGCTACATGTACACTTTCTACCCATGGCAGTGGTCAAACCATACAAGATCTTAGACTAACACTACACCTACTACTGTTGACAGCGAGATGAACATTGGAATTAGCTTAACTTTAATCTATAAATTAAATATTTAAATTGTTGTGATTTCCAGGCTGAGCAAGACCCTCTAGAATATGTGAACGTGACAGTTAAATCTGAAAGGGTGGAAAACTGTGAGCCAGAATTGGTGAGTGATTTTTTTTTTTTAAATCAATCATGAGGTTTATTTTATTAGTCTGATCATAATGAATCAAAAACATAATTAAAAATAGTTATTAGTATTGAAATGGCGTAGAAGAAATTTTAAATAAATTCGAGTTTTTTAGTATTTTTAATGTGCAATTTTTTTTGTAGGCTCATTTCTCTTAACACTTGACCAATTTTATAGCTCTTTAGGAACAAATAATAGTTATTTTATGATTATAATAGTAGCTTTTTCCTATCTATTAAATCAACCAATATTATAATTAGTTAACATTACTATGATCATTCCATTCACACTATTTCAATACCAGAATGAAAGTACATTATAAATACTCAACTATACATATTGATGGAATACTCTATAGATACCCAAAAATCACAGATAACATTAAATTTAATCTAATCACATTCAAAATAAACAATTTTCTTTTAAAATAGGCTGATTTAGAAGTATATTTGATTATTGTTTGCCTGAGTAGAAAAATAATGGTGACCCTTTGGAACTCAACAATATGCCAGAAAGTTAAGTTAACACAGAAGCAACAAAATTAACAAGATAATCTCAATTGGAAACGCGATAGCTGTTAAAAGAGTAACCCATGGCATACAATTGTTTGAGAGATTAATTTAAATGCAAATGTTCTTTCATTTTATTAAAGTCAAATGTACGTAGCACTTAACTAAATACATCATTCTTGCACTACACAATAATTTGGTCTTTTTTAATGGTGATATGAGGGTTCGAATACACACTGGGTACACTCAAAATAATTAACTTTCATCTCAAAATCCCTAAATTAACCTTAAATAAAATTACTGGGACTGTAAATTGTTTTAAATTCAAGTTGAAAAACCAATTACATTATCGTCATTGATGGTGCGATCAGCTTTGGAAAGATGCCAAGCTCATTTCTAAAATAAATATTCATAATTTTATTGATTCCAGGATGAGTTGAACCCCCCGGAGTATATAAATGTTCCAGTTAAATCTGAAGTATTTGAAAGCTGTGAGCCGGAATCGGTGAGTGATTTACGTTTGATCAAGAACAAATAAGGATTATGCCATTCAATGTTTAAACCCAAAATTTAATTCCTATATAGGGATTGGTTGGTTTGATTTTTCAGTACCTCGCCTGGTCCAAATTGTTTTATTATTCTCACAGCTGGTGTATCGATGAGGATGAAGGAATTTAAAGGAAATGAAGTCAGACTTATAATTGTTTATGTTTAACTAGGGATCTATCTAATACACCTTTGACCCGCTTCTCTGGTCAAATAGTCTTTGTCATCATTCTTGTAATAGACTGGCCTCCCTATTATGAGGAAACTGAGTTTTTAATCCCCTTTGTTAATTCTAAGGGTGTTATTTTCTAAATTCTTTTCCATTCCCTCTCCCCGCAAATGCGTGTACTCTCGCTATAAACTCAACTCCATCCTTAACACATTAGCCTATTTAGTACATAATCCATGAAACATAGACCGGTAGTAAGATGTGATGCTAAATAAATATAATACTCTTACCAATGTTCACAGTGTTTTAAGGACTCAGTGTCTCAAGGACTGTAATGTAATTGACTGGGGAGTCAAGGTTTGAATCTCGGCTAAGAAAGTCAGGGGTGTTTTCTATAGTCAATTCATTAAAACGATTTTCTAGTTTTTTAACCCTCATTAATGTAGGTGCATATTATATAAAAACCCTTTTCTCCAGGCTTTTTCAAGCTATCCAAGCTATCAATAGCTCAATGCTGACCTGGTATTATTTAACTCGAGATCATGATACTCTACTTAAGCTATGTCGCTAAATATAAAATTTGTCTTCTTGAGGCAAACTTTGATCTTGCTAATTTTCGTCATCATTGGATCATCAATCTTGCGATGTGTTTGCTGTTACCCTCCACTTTTTCCTATCTTGGACCATGTTTTTTTTTTAAATTTTGTACCTTCTTCCGCCAACATCGTCCACTATCTTATTCATGTACTCCATTATTGGTCTCCCTCTTTAATTGCTCCCACATCTCCTTTAATAATTGTCTTCATCAAACTCTACATCCCCTCCTATGATTGTCTTTGTCAAACTCCACATCCCCTAATATGATTGTCTTTGTCAAACTCCACATCCCCCCTTATGATTGTCTTTGTCAAACTCCACATCCCCTCTTATGATTGTCTTTGTCAAACTCCACATCCCCTCCTATGATTGTCTTTGTCACACTCCACATCCCTTCCTATGATTGTCTTTGTCACACTCCACATCCCCTCCTATGATTGTCTTTGTCACACTCCACATCCCCCCTTATGATTGTCTTTGTCAAACTTCCACATCTCCTCCTATGATTGTCTTCGTCAAACTCCACATCTCCTCCTATGATTGTCTTCGTCAAACTCCACATCTCCTATGATTGTCTTCGTCAAACTCCACATCTCCTCCTATGATTGTCTTCGTCAAACTCCACATCTCCTATGATTGTCTTCGTCAAACTCCACATCATCTCCTATGATTGTCTTAGTCAAACTCCACATCTCCCCTTATGATTGTCTTTGTCAAACTCCACATCTCCTATGATTGTCTTCGTCAAACTCCACATCTCCTCCTATGATTGTCTTTGTCAAACTCCACATCTCCCCTATGATTCTCTTCGTCAAAATGTCTAAGTATGGAGCATAATACATTATTAACACTTTTTTTTGTCTGTCTTTTGTAAGTTTCCTTTCTTTATTTGTTTTTCTCTGCACTTGTGTGATTGATACCATCATCATCCATGGGGTTTACAACATTCTTGGGTAGTACAACTTTTCATATGATTTTATTAAAATCCAAGTTAATATCATCTATGGTTCTAAAGATGATTATGCTATTTTATTACAGAATATGTTTTATTAATTACATCTTTGAGAGTAACATTCTTTACTAGATCTTCGGGATATTTTGCCTCTGGTATTTACACTATTCACACTTAATAACAAATTATCTAACTACTTTATCTATAATACCTATACCAATGGTAATGCAGTCTAAAAAGTATAGCATAAAATATACTGGTTTCTAATGACAAGCGAGTCAACGTTAAAACCTTGGCCATTTTAATTAAGAATGGCATACCGCTTGTAATTCATTACTGTGATTTTACCAAGCTCTCACTGATATAATGTAAGTGTATTTGATTCTAAACGAGATTCCATTCATTAAATCACGTAGAACTAATGCTTAAAATATAATGATCATAAAAAATAAAATATCTTCCACTATTACAATCAACGTAAGAGAAATATAATTGAAACAGTTCCTGCAGGTTTTATTTAGACAATAATTTACTTTTATTGACTTACTAAACACTTTTGTTGATTTTGTATTTTGAATTGAATTAATATATATTGATTGTACGGTTTTAACTATCTTTGTTGCTACCTGTGAAAGATGCCATACTGGTATATTATTTACTTAATATAAAAAAACTGAGATAACTTTCTCCATATTACAGATAAATACAGAAGACAGCACTCACACACTATTCTGCAACGAACTAAACGAAAAACAAAATGTTGTAGATAGCTCCAACTACAATGAAACTGAGGACCATTGTATCATAAACAAAAATATTGATATCACTAAGCCATGCAAGGATAAAGAATTATCTAACAACCCTAATAAAGGCGGATCTTCTAAGAGACGGTGTGGAAAAGATGATTGTCCTAAGCAAGCCTATAAAGGTGGATATTGTATTGCACATGGTGGTATGTCTTATCAACCGAAGTGTAGTGTATTTGATTGTTCTAAGCAAGCACTTAAAGGTGGACATTGTATTGGACATGGCGGAATACTATATAAAAAGAAGTGTGGTATAGATGATTGTTCTAAGCAAGCCAAGAAAGGTGGATTTTGTGTTTCACATGGTGGTCAAAATTATCCTAGGAAGACATGTGGCTTAGATGGTTGTTTTAAGCAAGCTAAGAAAGGTGGATATTGTATTTCGCATGGTGGTACTCATATTCTGAATAAGTGTGGAGTTGATGATTGTCCTAAGTATGCACGTAAAGGTGGATATTGTATCACACATGGTGGTAAAAATTATCCGAGGAAGCTATGTGGTATTGATGATTGTCCCAAGTTAGCCTTGAGAAATGGATATTGTATTGCACATATGGTAAGCATCATCCAAGGAAGAGAAATAGTATAGATGATTTTTCTAAGTTAGCCCTGAAAGGTGGATATTGTATTCCACATATCTTAAACATCATCCTAGGAAGACATGTGTTATAGATGATTGTTCTAAGTGAGCCAAGAAAGGTGGATATTGCATTGCCCATTTGGTAAACATCATCCAAGGAAGACAAGCAGTACAGATGATTGTTCTAAGTTAGCCCTGAAATGTGAATATTGTATTGCACACTATGGTAAAGATCATCCTAGAAAGACATGTAGTATAGATGATTGTTCTAAGCTAGCCCAAAAAGGTGGATATTATATTGCACATATTGTAAACATAATCCTAGGAAGATTTGTAGTATAGATGATTGTTCTAAGATAGCCAAGAAAGGTTTATATTGTATGGCTCATGTTGATAAACATTAGATTAAAAAGTATGGTGTAGATGGTTATTCCAAACAAGCAAAAAAGCTTTATATTGTATTTAACATTGTGGGAAGTATATTTGTGAAACACTAAATTATGTTTATTGACTATCATATGGATGTAAAGCTTTTTTTATATAAAAATGAATGTTTTATGATCATTCAAAACTTATTAGAATAGGTGGATATTGTCTAACTTATAGGAATATGTGTGTATATAACAGGTTTAACTAAGGACAATAAAGTGGATATTATCTAGCACATGGATTTAAAGATTATCATAAGTGTATTATATAGAAAGAGGGTGGCTTAAAATAGAAATCTTTAAAATAGTTAAACTTTTGTATGGAGTTTGTTTTTAGTTCCACACACACTTAAATATGTTTTAAAAAAGGTGCAAATACTTGAGGATTAAGGACAATAAAGCCCGATTATTTAATTGTTATTTGCTGTCCATAAAAATATATTTTCAAGTTCACAGTTTCTCATTTCTTAAGTGTCTATTCTGTGTAGTTGACCAGGCCTTGAGAGTGAGGCTGCCAAATGTCAGTATTCCACAATGTTACTAGTAAAGGCCCTGGTTCAGTCCTTACTTTCAAATTATTCAAATCTAGAACATAAACTTATTTCCATATTGTGTGTCTCCGTTTTAAAGTATCCAACACTGATTATTTTATTGCCCATACAAACGAAAACCATCTCCTGAAGGTCGGGACCCATTAACTATGAATCTGTGGCTCCCGGTTATTTACTCAAGATCCAAGATATTGTTGAATTATTTTATATTTTTTTACTTTGTCTAACATTTATTTATCAGATATCAGGAATCAGTTTTAAATTAATTTCTTAGTAAGAATTATTAATTAAGTTACATAAAGTTTATTTTATCCTTTTTTAACCACCATAGCTTACTACCTGTTTGAGTTATACAACCATGTTTATAAAATATTTGCGAACTTATGAAAAATAATATGTATCTGATTGGTAATCTGTATTAGCTCAGATTATTTAATAGGTTATTTCTCTACTGTTAAGTACTGATTTTTTCTACCCCAAACTAAGTATTTGTAATGTTTGTTTATATTTCAGTTTTTATCTATAAACATACACGTAATAGCTACTTGGGACGATGTGTTTGAATTATTGTTGTAAATATATTCACGGTAGTCTCTTCTATGATCAAATTGTCAGCAATATCTTAGGTAACTGCCGTGTTGTAAGTTGAAAATACTTTCGGAGGTTGTGTAATTTTAGCGGGTACTTCCCACGACGGCTTACTATCATTCATGACTTTATGAATTTAAACTACAGAAAACTCATTTGAAGGATGAAGAAAGTAGAAATGAGAGGAAACACAGCCGCATTTCCCTATGTAGTAAAAAAAACTTCAGTACATCACAGTTTTATTGTCAGTGAGATGTAGAGACAAAATTGTTTTTTGTGTTGTTCCTGAGCATAGTAGAAATTCTGTTCATTGATTTAATAGCTAACATAAACTGAAGGGATTTAGATAATAAATATAGGCCGGGCTTCGAATTATGAGAAACACCGCCCTAGTGCCTTTTTTTTCCAGGATTACACCACTGCATCACACACAGAGTGTCAGTCAGTGTCAGTGGCAGATTAGTATAATACCCATTATAATTATATAGTATATAAGATGTTTTTTTATTATCTTTTCAAAAATATCAACATTTTATCACCAAGTTTACCTTAACTGAGTAATACAGCAATATATATATGAGCTATTTTCACTAAAAAAAATACTCGCAAAAGAAATGGAATGTAGGTCGCTCATGTTTTGGGGAACAAATTGGACATCTAAACAATGAAAAGATTCCAAAAATTATGAGGCAAGCCACACAAACATTCCATTGAGCAGTAAGTGTGAGAACGAATGGAGACTTTGCTAACACTCCTTTATTTACTGAGAGTTTTGAAGTTAAAAGCAAAGCCTCATTAAAAACAACGAACAATAAGACTAATTATGACTATATCGATTCGTTTTGAGTGAGTGGGGCTATGTGAGCTATCTCGCGCCAATGAGTTTATTCTACCCACCTCTAAACACTAAGTTGTATAATATTGTAGACTTTAGAGAAGTTATTTAGGTTAATTTATAGTTTTACATTTAATTTCAGAAGGGATATATAAACCATGTATATTTTTCCGAAACAACAATGTTTGACTCTCGATACATAAGTTTTCCCAATGAATCCCACACTCCTATAGTACTAATGAAACATCGATATTCACTTTATATAATTATTATAGTTCCAAACAGAAATTAGATACAATACCCATTTATAGTAGAGTGCAGATATATCTAAATAATGGATAAAATTTCAATGTAAATTTATGAACCAAAATATTTACATTTTCGTTTTTTATTATTATTGTTTCTTAGAAAATCTTTGAGTGTCAATTAAACATGCTGTCATTAGTTTTTTTTCTTTCTCGTGGTCAAGCTCTTAAATATATAAAGCAATTTTTACAACATTTGTTCTTTGATGCTGTCTGTAGCTCCACCATACCCGAGAAAAAGCCTTAGCTTCAAGTGAGAAGACTTGGCAACATTCAACAGAAAGATAGTGAAGATAAAGTTTTTCTCGATAAGGCCATTCATAGTGTAGTTTAGTTACTGTTTCCTAAATTGTTTCTAAATTGATCTCAATTCAAATACAAGTAACCTTTTGTTGCCCTATATCTTAGCTTGCTTTGTTATCTTGGCTCTGGAACGAAAACAAAATACCTTTAGACCATTCACTAGGACTGGGTTTATATTACTGCATGAAACACAACTAATATCGAATCATGTAGGCCTAATATCACAAAATGTGAAAGAATTGTATACATTAACACTGCTACGTCACCAGACTACTGACTACCATATATGTCATTAACTTTTCAAAGCGGGAAAACACTTTGGGTCCGGCAGCCAGTGTCTGGGGAACAGATATCCTTCTAGAGGCTTATCTAACCCATCATGGCTGTGTCTTCCGAGACGAGTGTAGCTACGCACGTAAACTTACAAAGCGGGCAATTTAGGGATTGACGACACCGTGCCTATCAAAGATCCAGCCATCACCGGACACCTAAAAAAAACCTCACCACCCGCCGCCCCCAAGCAAGCCTTCCATCAGCTTGAGGAGTCGACTCCTACCGTGTATTTGGATGCACTCGGCAGGTAGTTAAGATACTACCTAGGAATCGCTCTTATTCAAGAGAGCTTAAACATATTGCCCTAGTGGGCCAAAACTCGATGGTAAGAATAATCCAATAAAGGGATTTTTACCAACGCCATCTCGTTTTGGGACCTCGGGGGAGCCTAGGTGTCAAGCCTTAAGAATTACACTAAAAGGGCCTTTGACCTCATTTGCCCATGCCCCATTGAGAATCACGTGAAGGTGGTAAAGGAAAAAGAATTGTGGAAGGAGAGGAAGATGGAGGCATTTTACTAAACTGACCTGGCCATAGACTGGAAACAAATGATGGCGATGATGATAATGATCTAGAAGGAAAACGAGATTAGATATTTTTTTTAAAAATAAAATACAATCGATTTAAATAAGAGTTGATACATACCGTCCTTTACTATAAAGCATGCATTTTTCTTATGAATTGTGCATTATACGCTATACACTAGGTATTAATTATTAGTTAGCCATATAAACCCAGCTTTACTCTTTGTTTTTAAATTATTCGATTTATAGGATCTCTCTCTCTCTCTTTTTTAGCGAGACTTGTCTATTTTCACTTTATTCTTTCTAGCAAGATGTTTCACCCTTACCAAAGATAAGTGTAACGGAGACTTCGATTATCTTTGGATCCTTGGCTAAGGCTGCATCATTTATTAATCAGACATCAGAATTAGCTGTAGATAAAATTTTTTAATGGTCCTTATTAATAATTAATTTGCTCAAGTTAATGCAGTACCAGTCCTGTGGGACTTGTGAACTTATACAGGTATGTGGTTAGGTCTAAGTGGAACTTTACTTACCAGCAGATTTTGTTTGAACCATATTCGAACTCTTGTTGAATACGTACGTATCTCGGGTATAGAAAGGTGACTTTTATATTGAAAGCCTGTATAAATTAGTTTATTTGGTTTTGTTTTGAATATAATAGATAAGGTATGAATTTAATAGTAACAGCATTTATAAATTTTGACAATTTTGTGGAATTAGGATATATAATTAAAACAATTGAATGCTTTTAAATCTCCTGTCTTCTTTGTAACGAAACTCAGGCCAGACTCGGCAAACGCCATAAATAAACGGGAATCCCTCAACCCTCACAACCGTCACTTTAACACTGTTGAGATGAAATGTCGACTGAGAGTTGCTGACTTCACGTTAACATGTTATAAGGACTGTATCATGGGGTACCTCAACACTGTCAGGAGTTTGTTGGTATTCTAATAGCGGTTGCGAAGCTTAAAGTATAATTTCTAAATCAATTGAAGGGTTAATTTTAGTTATAATAGTTTTCTAATGTTATTTTAAAATCATTTTAACCCGCCTCTGTGGCGTAGTTGGATAACGCGCTAGTCGTGTTGAGCCCGACTGCCGAGGACGGGGAGATCGAGGTTCGAATCTCGGTCGGGTGAACTGGGGGTGGTTTTTCCTAAATGGTTTTCCACTCTCCCTCCATGCAAATGCGGGTTCACTTCCTCTATTCAACCTTCCCAATTCCTAATCCATTAGCGTAATTAGTACTTAAGCGTATAACCCGAATGGGTAGTAAGACGCGGTGCTAAATAATAATAATAATAATAATAATAATAATAATAAAATCATTTTAATACAAAACATAGGAGGAACTAAAGTCTGTTTGGGAGCAAATGAGAGTATATACTTCCACGTGGTTTTGTTTACATCAAGTCTCAGATTAAGATGAATCAATAATAGTAGCAACCAAAAACGTAACCGCTCTAACTCCACATCGTAGTTTATTTTGCAAGATAAACAGGTTTTAGTCATACAGTGTAAGTCCACACACACTAAATTGAAAGTTAAGTTTGGTGTAGTTTGCCATTCACAAATATCGATTTTAAAAATGACATTCAAACATAGCAATCAAACTTAATATTACTTTTTTTTTTTCATATCCTTGTAATAATTTCACCATATTCCTTGCTTAAACATAGGGTTTTCGTTTTTTATTTATCAGAGAAACTATTAATATCTTTACAAATTATCTTCTTATCCAAGACGATTAAATAAACACACATATGAAAACATAGTTAATTTTTTTGTTTTATTGTTGCAGGTGTAAGTTTTAATATACTCTATTAGGAAACTCAAAATGGAGGACAACTTTCACTATGTAGAGCCGAAAATATCTGAAATCTATGATGAGCAAAAAATTAAATTAGAATCTATGGTAAGTTAAAAAAAACTAAACAATAATAATGTATTATACCTTTTAAATTCAACTGAATATAAATTTATTTATTACAAAACTAATTTAATGGTTTGAGTATATATACTAGCTTGATTTGAACTAGTGTCCTTTAGCTCTGAAATATGGACAAGTAGACTAATGAAAATGACTAGGCTACTCATAGTTTTCTCTTTGGGTTTTTTTTTATATAAAACTTAAAACATTGTATGTTTGCTGAAGTAGATCCAATCATATAAATATTAAATGTTTTACTAGACACTTGACATAAGAAACAAACATTTCAAAAATAATGACAAGGCTATTACGATGAATGCTTGACATAACATTATACCGATGACAGTGGTCGTACTTTACAGGCTGTTAGACTAACACCACTTTTACTAAAGTTAACATTAATAAAATAAATATTTATATTTTTGTGTTTTCCAGGCTAATTTAGACCCTCTAGAATATGTGGATGAGGCGGTTAAATCTGAAACACTAGAGAGCTATAAGCTAGAACTGGTAAGTGTTTTGCCTTTTTAAATATCAAATCATGAGCTTAATTTTCTTACCTGATTGTATTGAATGAAAATCATCAATAACTATAACCCTTATTCATTGGCGGATTTAAAATGTTTGTGCCCCAAGGCATAATTATAATATACGCCTTCCCACCCCCTTTACATTTTTTTTTCTTTTTTTTTTGTCAATGGCTTTAAGAAGTTTCGATGGAANGGGGGGGGGGGCGGAAGTTAGTATTCAATAAAAGATTTCTACAAAAGATAACCAGGCATCTACAGTACATGCCCTACAGTAGCTTGAGTTAACATGAAGAAGGTAAGACTGACCTTGGCTACAAAGCGATTGCAAACCACAGTTATTTAAAAATATAATGTCGTTCTGACTTTAACTTGAACTATTTCAATAATGTTGGTCAATAATTTTTAAACGTAAATATTAAAAACAAAATAATAATGTTATCCAAAATGTGCCGCCCCTAGACCCGTGCCTAGTGAGCCTATAGTGTATATCCGCTTCTGCCCTTATTAAATAGTCCAGAGGAAATTTTACATAAATTCGGGTTGTTAGGGTTTTTTGTGTCCAATTTTTTTTGTGTAGATTTTTCGTCTCTCAATAGTTAAACAATTGTTTAGTTATCTAGTAACAATCAATAGTTAGACGATGATTATAATGGTAGTTTTATTATCTATTGCAATATATCAACAAATATTATCATCAATGAACATTAATATGATCTAAAAACTATTTAGGTACCAGAGTGAAAGTATATTATAAACATTCTACTATCCAGGTTAATGGAATAATGAATGGATACCTAAAAAATCACATAACACTTTCTTAAAAAAAAATAGTGTAGCTTAGAAATAAAATTTATCAATGTTTGCCAGACAATAAAGTTAATGGTGACCCTTAATAACCTTACAATTTGCCAAAAATTTCAGTTTACACATAAGCCCATAAAATTAAAAAGAAATTCTTAATTGGACATGTGGATAGCTGTAAAAGTGATGGTCTATATTACACAATAGATCAGCTGAGCGGATATTACTGTAAAAATACAAATGCACTTTAATTCGATTAGATTCAAATGGCACAGCAAGTAAGTAAAGACATCATTCTTGCACTATACTGTGTCCTCCTTGATGGTGAGGTGAGAGTGAGAATATACAAAGGGTATAATATAATTATATTTATTTATTGACATCTTCACGTTATCTAAAACTAAGTGGATCTTGAAAAAAAGTTGAAGTGCTTACAACGGTAAAATTTGGTGCTGTAAAATAACAATTAAATTTGAATTATCAATTCAATTAAAGTTGAATTGTCACTAACATTATAACCATTGATGGTGAGATCAGCATTTGAAAGAGGCCAAATATATTTATGAAATAATTATTCATAATTTTGTTTTTTCCAGGATGAGTTGAATGTTCAAGAATATATGGGTGTGTCAGCATTTGAAATCTGTGAGACAGAATCTATGAATGATATACCTTTCTTCAATATCAAACAAGAGGTATGCCATACAGTGATTAAATCCAAAATGTGATTTTTATTACGGGATTGGTTGTTCTTTTCGGTACTTCGCCTAGCCCAAATTGTTTTCCTATCCCCACAACCGATGCATAGATGGAGGAAACACGAATTTGTAGTAAATGGAAGAGTTTTCACCAGTGTCTATATCTATCTAGGCCATCTGAATCAACTGTTACCAGCCTGAGGCCGGGTCACTTTATTAAAATACTTTTATCTCCCTCTATACATCCACCACTCTTCCTCCTTTAAGTTAGTCAATTCCTCTCCTCTCACTTGAACATTTTCTGTTATCTGCTCCTCCCATCTCTTTCTTGGCCTGCCTTGTGGTATTTTTCCTACATACTTCAATCCCAACATTAACTTTGGCATCCTCTCTTTTTCTGTCCTTATTACATGCCCATATCATCTCACTCTTCCTCCCCCTACTACCGCATGTACTCCAACATCTTCATGCCATCTCAGTCTTGCTTCCTCTACTATCTCATCTACTCCAACATTCTCATTACATGTCCATACCATCTCAGTCTTGCTTCTTCTACTATCTCATGTACTCCATGTACTCCCCCTCTTTACTGGATAACTTAATTTCCAATCTTGTTTCTCTTTGTTACAGCTAACATGCTCTTCACAAACTTCCCTCCCATGACCTCCACTTTCCTAGTTTCGCTTACATTCACTGTAACTAATTAGGTACCTATCTATAATACTCTTGTTGGCTTACTTAGATGGTCAAACTATCTATAATACCACGGGTAATGCAGTCTAATAGGTAGAGCTCAAAATATACTGGTTGGGGAAGACAAGGTTAAAATATCGGATGATTGAACTAAGAATGGCTTTCCATTTTTAATTCATTACTGTGATTTTACGATTCTCTCTCCAAGATAATGCAATTGAATTTACTTTTAAGACATCTTCCACTCATTAAGTTACTTATAGCTAATCCTTAAAATGTTGTAAATATACTAAATAAAACATCTTACGATAATACAATCAAGTTTGTAAAAATAATATAATAGAAACAGTTTTTACAGGGTTTTTTTTAAACAAAAATTGACTTTTATTAGCATTTTAAACATCATATGATTGCTTTTTGGTTTAGTTTTCAAATAACATAGCTTGAGTTTTTGTTTTAAATATGTTTGTTGCTACATTGGAAACAAGTCCTAATAGTATGTTATTTAAAAGTATAAAAATAACATGACTTGTTTTATCTTACAGATAAACACTGAAGACAACACATTGTCACTACTCTGCAATGAACCAAAAAAACAACAGAATGTTGTAGATAGCTCAAACTACAATGAAACTAAGGACTGTTGTATTACGAACCAACATATTGATATCAATGAGCTAAGCAAGATTAAAGAATTCCCTAAATACACTAAGATGGGTGGACGTTGGAAGAGACTGTGTGGTGAAAATGATTGTACTAAACTAGCCTACAAAGGTGGATATTGTATTGCACATGGGGGCGTATCTTATCAACAGAAGTGTCCTGTAGTTGATTGTTTTAAATATGCACGTCAAGGTGGATTTTGTATCACGCATGGTGGCAAAAAATATCCTAGAAAGGCATGTGGTATGGAGGATTGTTCTAAATATGCAGACAAAGGTGGTTATTGTATCACACATGGTGGCAAAAAATATCCTAGAAAGACATGTAGTATAGTTGATTGTTCTAACCAAGCCAAGAATGGTGGATATTGTATTACCCATAATGGTAGATCTTACATTAAGAAGTGTCATGTTGATTATTGCTCTAAACAAGCTAAGAAAGGTGGCTATTGTATTTCACATGGTGGTAAATACTATTCGAAGAAGCCATGTGGTGTAGATGGTTGTTTCAAACAAGCTATGAAAGGCGGAAGTTGTATCTCGCATGGTGGTCAAAATTATAAAAGGAAGACATGTGGTATAGACAATTGTCCTAAGCTAGCCAAGAAAGCTGGATATTGTATTGCACACGGTAACAAACATAATCCAGGAAGACATGTTGTATAGATTGTTCTAAGCTAGCCAAGAAAGATTTAAATTTTATGGCTCATGTTGGTAAACAATAGATTAGAAAGTGTATAAATAGTTATTCCAATCAAACAAAACATATTTTGATATTGTATTTTACATTGTGAGAAACATTAAACTGTGGTTATTGCTTATCATATGAAGATAAAGCTTTTTTTTATTATTTTTTTTTTAGAAAATGCATGTCATATGATTTTAAAAACTTTTCAGAATAGGTGAATATTGTATAACTTATAGGAATTCCAGTATATATGACTTAGCCATGTACAATAAAGTGGATCTTATCTAGCAAATGCAGATATAGATAATAATAAGTGCATTATAGAGCAAGAGGGTGGTTTAAAAAAGAAATGGATAAAATAGTTTGAATGCATAAAATATTAACTTTTTCATGGAGGTTTGTTCAAACCCCTCTGCCCCCCTTCCAGAAAGAAAATAAGGCACAAATATTAATGGATTAAGAATAATGAAGCCCGAATATTTAACCTCCATCTGTAGTCCACAGTTTCCCGATTCTCAAGTGTCTAGTCTGTGAAGTTGACGAGGCCCTGGCAATGGTACTGCCAAACTTCAGTATCCCACCTTGATACTAGTAACAGCCATGATTCAATCCTTAACTAGCAAATTATACAATCTAGCACATATATTTTTTTTTGTATTGTAAGTTTCCGTTTTATGATTCATAAGAAAATGGTGGATTTTTTTTTCTTGGCCATAAGATTGAAAACAATCTTCTGAAGGCTCGGCTCATTAAATATGAACACGTGGAACAATCTTTTATATTTAAAATCTATACTATTCTTGAAGACTGATTATTGTTAGAGTGCTAGTGTAGTTTTACTGTTTGTGTAATTTTAGTGAGTTCGCCGCACTCTAGCTCGTTATCATAAATGGCAATTATGGCATTTAAACTACAGTAAACTCATTTGAAGGCTGAAAAAATAAGAATTGAGAGGATACATAGCTGCATTTGCCTGGAAGGTAAAACTTTATAGAATAAAAAAACTTCAGTATATCACACCCAGAGTAATACCCCGGCTTTCTTGTCAATTGCAAACTAGGATAATACCCCTTACATATAGTATAATATAAGATTGTGGTTTTATTTTATTTAAAAAATGTCAATTTTCTATCACTAAGTTTACCTTAGTAATGCATCAATTTGAGTTATATGTACATATATAAAGCCTACATATAAGCTATTGTCATTTGAAAAAATCCCAAGAAACAGGATGTATATCGCCTATGTTTTGAGGAACACATTGAACACTAAAAATAAATACCCAAGAATTATTGTTGCCTGACTTTATTGTTAAACAATAAACCCTTTAATCGATTTTTTTATGATACTCTCTGACTAGGACATGTTAGTATCTAAATAATTTTGAAAAATTTAATATATTATTTTATTTCTCTTGACTGTTTCATTCATAATAAAATGTAACAAATCTAGTTGAAATATGAGTAATCTATTAAATATTAATCTTTTGGCAATTCGGTTTTTTGTACTACATAGGCCTACTCAATTTATATAATTACACAGAAATCTATATAAATCTTCAACAATTTCTCTTTTTTTGTTAGCAATCTTAAATTTATTTTTTACAAATTCTTATTTTATTTTTGTCCTAAATGTGTGATGTCTTCCTACTATACATACATGTTAAGGGTGAGATTGGATTAAGAAACGTCTTACTTCTTAAAACTTTGATTTTTGAGGACGCTATGGAGGTGATACGTTATTCTCAGTCTCATAAACGCGCGCACAGCCACACACCACACACACACATATATATAATTTTTTCATTAATCTTGAATTTTAATTAATAAAATTGTGGTTCATAGTCACGAACAATGAGGTCAGGAGATCCAAACCTAGCAAATACCTACCTTAAATGAGCTATATGCTATGACGCCAGTGATATAAAATTGTTGGTTCGTGGAATCATTAACAAAACAAAAACCTGTTGATATACCAGTTAGGTACCCTAACGTAAATAATAGGCTCTACATAAGTAATCAAAAAGTTTCCCTAGAGGTGATATCATATTCAGTGTGGTAACTAGTTCCTTAATTGTTTCTTATTTTTTCAATTAAAATAGAGGTTTTCTTCGTTTACCCTAAATTCAAGCAAGTTTTGTTTTCTTGGCTCCACAATTGTGATAACTGGAACGAAAATAAAATTTTACCAAACACAAAAAACAATGAGCACACATAAAAAACCAATGGGACATAAACTAACAAGTTTGGACAAGAACCAACATGTTTGGAACACTGGAAAGGGGTTACGGAGGATGGGGGTCAGAGGGTGGGGAGTGGGAAAGCCAACATCCAATCAGAGAGCGAGGGGGTCAGTGGAAAGAGAGGGGTAAAGACACCAGCTAATCAGAGAGCGAGGGGGTAGTCACGTGACCAAATCCAGCCAATCAGCGTCGGGGTCTATGGTCAAATTGTGCTAATGGGTCCCACTAGGTAGCAAAATTTTACCATAATATTTTATCCATGAATACCTTTAGATAATGATTAAGGCAGGATTTTATTAATGCATAGCGTGTAGTCCCCTAACTAATAGCGAATAATGTATAGCACTTAGTGCATAAGAAGTTTAAATACATTATTTACAATGATATAGTTTTTTTTCCGATACGTAGTGAATAGTGCATATTAAATAACACCGCCATGTCACCAGGTGGTTGTGTTATAGAAGTTTGTAACTTTTCAAAGCGGGAAATAACTTTACCGTATTATGTCTGTCAGCCGGTGTCTGGAGAATAGATATCCTTCCAGGGGCTTCTCTAGCATATAATATCGGTGTCCTTCGAACGTTGCTACAGATGTAAGCGCAAGCAGCGACCAATTTAGGGATCAGTGATCCCATGCCATGTCGTCACTGAACCAAGAGCGCCCACAGGACTTTTCTCCAGGGGGGGGCAAACCAGTATGNTTTTTTTGTTCCTTTCTCAAACAAATCATATAATATAATAATAAGAATAAATAAATAATCTACTGTTAGCTAATGGTGTTAGTGTCCTCTTCCTTCGATCATGGTTTAGTAGTTACTTTAATTTACTTGAGGCAAATGATATTTTTTGGTGATACGCAATGTTCTGGGGAACAAAGTAACCATCTTAAGAAGGACTATGAGGGCTTGTCTGAAATGTTCTAATTGCGCGTGCTAATGTTGTGGTGGCATAGCCTTCTTTTGCTTTCACTTCTTTCTCACCTACTCAATCAAGATTCTTTTCTTTTTTTTGGATCCCTGTAATCCGGTAAAGGGATTACAGTTTGAGCGCTAGTTAATAATATATTTAGGCAAGATTAGCCTACTTCTAATATTTATATTATATTACCACAGAATCTCAGGGGGCCAATGGCCCCCCGCTGTGGGTCCCCTGTACTGGACATCTAGGAAAACCTTACTCTCTCCCTTGCCTTGATCAGACCTCCATCAATTTGAGGAGTTTACTCTTCCTTCCGCATGTGCTGCATGCACTCGTCAAGGAATTAAGAGACAGCTTAGGAATCTCGTTTTATTAAAAGAGGGCTTATAACCTATGTTGCCCTAGGGGGAGTCAAAAATCGATCATAGGAATCGTCCAATAAATGGTTTTTACCAAGGTCGTCTCTTTTGGGCCCTCAGAGGCCAAGCGCCAAGCCTTTAGGAATTACACTAAAAGGACTTTCAACCTAAGTTGCCTATTGTTGTTGTCTCACCGACTTTCCCGGAAGGTACTAATAGTAGCTATCAACTACTTAATGTATGGTTGAGTAGAAGGTGTCGGGAGGGGTGGGGGGACTTACCCTATTCATTCCTACACAGACGATCGTAACAAAGATTTAACCGTATATGGGATAAATCCTTTGGACATAGCTCAGGGGCCGCAAAGAGGAGACACTATGTTAGGACTACCTCACGAGGAACATTCCATAGCCAGGAACAGGAAGCCTCTTTGCCCATCCGAGCTAGGGCAGTCCACGATGGCAAGAATTAATCTCAAACCCATGAATATCCGACCGTTACCCTCTAGAAAATATTGTATAAAAAATAATTAGCTTTTGTGTTAATGTTTGATATGCCTTGTGGTAGCCAAACTTGTTTCTTATTCATTAATTTTCTTTATATTGGCGTTAATAGATATGGGTTTCTTTTACGAATTTAAATAAAAGAGGATATATCACTAACATTTTTCACTCTGATATTGAGAAATAAATATAGGTCTACTATAATATACATGATAATAATAAAATCGGAACAAAATAAAAGTGGAATTTGATTTAACAGTAGAGATAAAACTTAAAGATACAGTTATATTAACGTTGTTATTTGAATTATCCCTTTATTAAAGTATCTATTTTTAGAGAAATTATAAAATGTACGCCTTACAATAGTAATTTACTATTAATTTGCGTTATGGACGAATATAATATCATCCTTAAGCTTGATTCACACGTTCGCTGAAAATAGATAGTAGAATCTGCTTGGGTAACACAGCAATTTACACGTTGTATGTTGTCCCATAATGAACTGCAATGCAAAATTAAAACAGCTGTTTTACGGTTACGTTGCAATGCATTAGGTGTCAACATACAGCATGAGAGTTACTGCTCCACTCAAGTAGATTCTGCTTTCTATTTTCAGCGAACGTGTGAATCAACCTACTTTCATTGTGTTTAAATTATTCGATCCAAATACCTTTTTTTTTTTAGAATTATATATTTTCATTTTATTAATTTTAGCAGGATGGACAAATATTTTATTTCGTCGTTACAAAAATAAAACAAACACCTTAATGATTTCGATTATCTCTGGATTCTGGGCTAATTTATTATTATATATTTTTAAAGTACATCATTTATTAAATCCGATATCAAGAATCAGCGGTCGATAAACTTTTTAATGATAGTTATTGATTTGTTAAAGTTAATGCAATACCTATAAGATTTGTGAATTGATGAAAAATATGTAAATGTAAACTTAGCTCGTTTATCCAACTCTTCCTTGAGGAACGTGACAAATTAATAAACTTTAATTGAGGGCAGATTTTGTTTGGGCCGTGTTTGAATTCTTGTAGAAAACATATCTCGGGTATATTAACTTCTATATTAAGCTCATAGAAATTATTTTAAGTTTTATTTTTTATATAACATTTAAGATGGCAAATCAAATAATATCCAGATTTACAAAGTTTGATAATTTTGAAGAATTATTAAATAACAAAACTCAAAATAAGAGAAACTTACAAATGTAAAGACTGACAAAATTGTGTTGGCTATTGACCCTTATATATTTGTATTCTTTGTCATCATAGCTTATTATAAATATTAAATTGTTTATTCGATCACTGTTATTTACATTTTCAATTTATTAACGAAAGATTAGGTTAAGTTTATTAGGGAATAAACAGTAATAACTATAGATAGCCAACTAGTTAAGTTTGAAAGTTATTTTTATATCTTATTATTTTAAACATTTTTTTTTATAATTGTCAATTTGTAAACTGTTTAGATCGGATGGATACTTGCGCCGGTTTACATCTTGTAACTTCTTTAAATGTTCAATATTTCTTCAAACAATATATAAAAAAAGTTTCTTTCAAAGATTAAGTTTTTCTACCTAAAAAGGTGAGATGTGGTTGTAGAAGATTATTGTGTTTAATGTAAAAACGATAGTTATTACTTGAGACATAAAGTTAGTTATTGTTGTGTTACATGTTTTAAAATACGAATTCAGGATTTCCAATCTTTTTTATAACCAACATGTCCCGGAGACATCTCGTTCCTTCGATAATTTTATTTTTTTCTAAATGGTTTTATTTATTTTTACATATATTTCTAGAGTTATCATGTTAATTTATTAGTATCAGTTTTGTCATCAAATGTAGATAATTTCGTTAGAAAATATATAAAACATCTTAATTCCATACGATGGGTACCATCTCCGCATCAAATTATCAAAGTTTGTACTTTTATTAGGTTCTTTTATTCCCCAAAACTCAAGGCTCATATATGGGGAGGAGTGCTAAAAGGTATGCTACATAGTAACAACAAAAAACACAAGCACATTTACTTCATTTCACAATTTATTTTGATAGTTAAGTTTTTCATTCACAAATATTGATTTTAAAAATGACACTCAAACATGATAATCAAACTCGATAACCATTTGCTTCGCCTCCTTGTAATAATTTCTATATATTCAGTCGTAGAATATGAGGCTATCTTTTTTTTATTAGATAACCTGTCAATATTTTGTCAAATTCCTTTCTTACTCCAAGAGCGTTAAAATAAAAACATGTATGATGACACAGACACATTTTTTGTTTTATTGTTACAGGTATAAGAATTAATATGCTCGGTTTGGAAACTCAAAATGGAGGAAAACTTGCATTGTGTAGAAGAGAAAATATCTAAAACTCATGTTGAGCAAGAAATTGAATCAGAACCCGATGTACCGGTAAGATTTTTTAAATATGAACTGTCACAAGAATAATCTATGCACACCTTTGTAATTCACCCTAATATAATTTTATTTTTGCAGTCCTAACATATTAGGTAGAGTACAGCTACTAACTAATTTTTTTATTAGTATTGTGTTTTACTACCCGTTAATATTACACAGTTATATACAATTCACGCATTTAGTTTTGTGGATAAGGAAGGTTACATTTAAAGGAAGTGTACCCGCATTTTCTTGGAAGCAGAGTGGGAAACTATTTTAGAATCCGGCCTTTGTACACCCGATTGAGACTTGAACCTCGATCTACTCGTCATTGGCTGTCTAGTCTTTCACGAGAGTAGAGCCTTAACTAACTCATATTGAACTAGTGATCTCTAGCTATGAAATATGGATAAGTAGACTTAAAATCCAAACTAAACTAGGCCAACTTTAAGTACTACTTACTAATTAATTTGGTAATTTTGATAAAACTAAAAAAAAACTTTGTAAATGTCCTGAAATAGATTCATTACTATGGATAGGAATGGTTTCGCTACATTCTTGACACACAAACCAAACCTATAAAAAAATAGTACCGAGACAATCATGATGAATGTTTGGCATATACATTCTACCCATGACAATGGTCGAACCGTACAAGGTATTAGACTAACACCACAATATCACCTTTGACAGTGAGATAATAGTTGGAGAATTCAACTTTAATCCAAATAATTAATTAATTTTTATGTTTTACAGGGTAAGCTAGACCCTCTAGATGTGACGGTTAAATCTGAAACTCTGGGAAGCTGCGAGCGAGAAACGGTGAGTGGATTGCCTTTTTTAATATCGATCATAAGGCTAATTTTCTTAGCTTGATCTTATTGAATGAAAATCATTAATAAATATAGCTTTTGGTAATGAAAAGTGCAGAGGCAGTTTTACATAAATTCAAATTTTTTAGGATTTTTCATGCACAACATTTATTTTGTATTTTTTTTTTACTTAATACTGAAACAATTTTTTAGCTATTTAGTAACATTCAATAGTTATGTAATGATTATAATGGTGTTTTTTTTACCTCTAACCATGTAGCCAATAATATTATGATGTGCTACCATTACTATAATCATTTCATTCAAAAATATTTTGATAGTGGAATGAAAGTACATTACCAACACTTGACTATTCAGGTTAGTGACAAAAGATAATTCACTTTAATAATAAATATATTATTGCGGCACATAGAAAATCAACATTAAAACAAACTTATTTAGAAATATAGTCTGTTAATGTTTGTTGGACTCTAGAATGTTAATGGTGACCCTTAGAACTTGACAGTTTACCAAAAAATTTAGTTTACATAGTGCCAATAAGATTAAAAAGAAAATATTCTTTAAAAAGACATGTGGATAGCTGTAAACCAGATAACCCATGCCGCACAAATGATCAAGATTTTTGTTTATTTATTTATTGATTTAGCACCACGTCTTACTACCCGTTTGGTTTATAAGCTTACGTATTAATGACGTTAATGGATTAGGAATTAGGAAGGTTGAATGTAGAGGAAGTGAACCCGCATTTGCGTGGAGGGAGAGTGGAAAACCATTTAGGAAAAACAATTCCCAGTTCACTCGACCGATATTCGAACCTCAATCTCCTCGTCCTCTGCAGTCTAGCTCAACATGAAACTGACGCGTTAGCCAACTACGTCACCGAGACGGGTAAATGATCAAGAGATTTCTGTAAATCCAAATGCACTTTAATATGATTAGATTCAAATGGCACAGAAAGTAATTAAAGACATCATTCTTGCACTAAACTGGGTCCTCCTTGATGGTGAGGTGAGAGTGAGAATATATACTGGGTGTAATTAAAGTGATTTATTGTCACCCCAAAACCCCTATATCCACTTTAACTTGAATTACTTGCATAAAAAAAAAGTTGGAGTACATAACCAAAAGAGCTGGAAAGACAGAGTTCTATAAAACTATTATTAAAGTTGTCGAACTATTGATGATATCAACGTGGATTAAAGCTAATTTTATTTCTAAAATAAATATGCATGACTTTGTGGTTTCCAGGATGAGTTAAAACCTCCAGAGTATGTGAATGTGTCGGTTAAATCTGAAGTATTTGAAAGCTGTGAGCCGGAATCGGCGAGTGATCTACCTTTGTTCAAGATCAAACAACAGGTATGCCATAAAATTATTAAGCCTAAAATGTAGTTCATATATAAGGATCGGTCAATTTTTTTTCACTATCTTGCTTAATCCAAATTGGTTTCCGATTCCCACAGCCGGTTTATATGTAAGGAAAATTGAATTTAGTGTAAATGGAACCGTATTTATCAGCGTCTCTATTTAACTAGATAAATATTTGCAAAACTCTTAACCTTCTTAGCTGGTTAGATGATTTATAAAACCTGTGGTAATGCGGTTTAAAAGGTATAGCTAAAAATAATTGGCTTTCACCGTTGAGGAAGTCATGGTTCAAATATTATAAGTTTGAACATATTTGAGTTTTATGTTTTAAATATGTTTATTGCTACATTTGAAACCAACCTTACCGGTATATTATTTACAAGTATAAAAAATAACACGAATCTCTTTATATTACAGATAAATATAAAAGACAGGACACTGTCATTGTTCTGCAATGAATCAAATAAACGGCAAAATGTTGTCAATATATCAAAATACAATGTATTTGGGGAAAAGTGTTTTATGAACCAACATATTGGTATCAATATGACATGCAAGGTTAAAGAATGCTTTAAATACACTAAGAAAGGTAGAAATCCTAAAAAACGGTGTGGAATTGATGATTGTACAAAGCAAGCGTATAAAGGTGGATATTGTATTGGACATGGTGGTGAGTCATATCAACAGAAGTGTAGTGTAGTTGAATGTTCCAAATATGCACATCAAGGTGGATATTGTATCGCACATGGTGGCAAAAAATACCCAAGAAAGATATGTTGTAGAGATGATTGTTCTAAGCAAGCCAAGATTAGTGGATATTGTATTGCACATAGTGGTATGTCTTATATTCAGAAGTGCCGTGTGGATAATTGTACTAAACAAGCTAAGAAAGGTGGATATTGTATTTCACATGGTGGTATACCCTATTCGAAGAAGACTTGTAGTGTAGATGGTTGTTCCAAACAAGGCCAGAAAGGAGGACGCTGTGTCTCACATGGTGGTAAAAATTATCATAGGAAGATTTGTGGTATAGACGATTGTTATAAATTAGCCCTGAAAGGAGGATATTGTATTGCACATGGCGGTAAACATCATCCGAGGAAGATATGTTGTATAGATGATTGTACTAAACTCGCCAAGAAAGGTTTATATTGTATGGCTCATAGTGGTAAAATTAGATTAGAAAGTGTGGTGTAGATGGTTATTCCAAACAAGCAAAAAAAAACAAAAAAAACAACAGTTATTGTATTTCACACTGGGGAAAGTATATTCGAGAAACACTAAATTGTGAGTATTATCATATGGAGGGGCAGATCTTTTTGTATGATAATTCAAAAATTATAAGATTAGGTAAATATTGTCTAACTTAGAGGAATCCCATTTTATATGACAGTTTTTTCCAAGCACAATAAATGCTGTGTTATATAGCACATGGAGATATATATTATGATGAGAGTATGATATAAATAGGTGGTTTTAAACAGAATTAGTTAAAATAGCTAATTGTTAAAATTTAGACTTTTGTATGTAGGTTTGTTTGACTCATACAAACTTAATATTGTTAGGAAATAAGCCTCAAATACTTAAGGATAAATTATAATAAACATTATCTATATGAAGTCCACAGATTCCTAATCCTTAAGGTCTAGTCTATGTATTTAACCAGGCCCTAAGAATGGTGCTGCCAAATTTCAATATTACATCCGGTTACTAATAACGACTGTGATTCAGTCCTTACTTTAAAATTATTTGATCTTATCACATGTATTAATTTTTGTATTATATGTTTCTGTTTTTTAATTTCCAATAAGATGGGAGAATACATTCTCGCCTGTACGATCTTAAACAATCTTTTAAAGGTTCGGCCATTAAATATGAATCATTGGCACACTTTATACTCAAGATCTAAGATAGATATGCTTGAAGTTTTTTAGTTTTTTTTCCACTGTTTGTAACATTTATCTGGAATCATTTGTAAATTATACATATTAATTAATTTATGTCAAGTATATACACATTTTTTAAGCACCGTGTCTTACTACCCAATACACCCAAGTTTATGCACTAAAATATTTGTGAACTTATGAAAAATATAGGTATATGGTTGGTACTATGTTTTTAGCATGAAGCATGGATCAGATTTGTTTGTATCCTGAGCCACGTATTTTTATTTTTTGTTTATATTGAATCCTCGCTTCTCCTATCAAGTAGAAGAAGTAACGATTAAAATTACAAACAAAGTTAAATAAGGAAGTTTCGGGAAGGTTGAGACATAAGAGAATAATATAAGTTTAACATATCAGTTTAATAAAATGTAAACAAGAGAAATAGAATTACATAAGTTTTAAATAGACTCTAGATCAAACATTCCATTGTTATTAAAGATAATTTTATTCAATTATCATAGTTGTATACTTCCTGATACGCAGGAATAGAAATAAACACCTTATGACTAGGAACTAACAGAAGTAAGATTGAACATGCAGTTTAGTTGAGTAACTCTTAAAATGAGGATCAATGTTTATTCTCCTATGAAGGATCATCTGCCTCAACATAGTGGAGGTCAAAGATAGACAACAAATAATAATATAAGGCTAAGCCACAATACATAAAGACAATCCAGCCAAGCTAATCTCAGACTATGACCTGAAAGGTCTATTGATGAATAATAGTGAAATTATAGTGAATTAAAACAAGGGGTATTAAATCCTAATTTTATAGAGTTACTATGAGGATAATTATATGATCTAGCTAGTTTGAGTTAACTCCATAGAGAGTTACGAAAACCTAAGAATAATTTCCTTGAAGAGGAACTAGCATATTACAAATAGTAAATGGCAAGCTATCAGGAATCCATGCAGTTAAATTACTATAGCCAGTTAATTCCTAATAAATACTACCTGGACATTCAATAGTATATTTATATTTCCACCATAACTTGGGCACACAATAAAGAGTACAAACAATAATTGTTTTACTTGATAAAAACGGCGCCTGAAGGGGCCGGAGACAAAGCAATATCCCCACGGGCCACTACTACGAACTAGTAGTGCTCTCACAGGTTGCGCACCGTAAATAGATACACTGAAAAGAGACAATAGTGACTGCTATCTGTCACTGACCCAACTAGGTCATTAAATAAAACGTTAGATAACCTGATATTCGCCATAAAGAGATCCTAAGCATGGTCACACCGTTTAGGGAATAATTATTTCCTAATATATATAACTATGTCTTAAGGACTTAGAAAAATAAATCAGACAGTATATAAAGTCGTCTGGACCTAGTTAAATAGAGCATTATGCCCTTGAATCTAAATTGCACCATATGGGATTAAGAAAATAAAGTCAGACATTCTGACACAAAAATTATGTCTTATGGACATAGCAAAGATAATTTTAGAATCTAATCCAGATACTAAATTGTAGATACTAAAAGTATCAGAAGAGTCTTCCTCTGCGACAGGGTGGTGAGACCGACGCCTGACACATCGTAGTCACTAGTTGATTCTTCGGTGATGTAGGTTTGGTTTACGTCCTAGTTCTTCCTCCGTAGAATTGATACAATAGAATATATTATGTGAGACGCAGACGCAGACGCAGACGCAGACGCAAAAAAGCATGCTCTAATGCACCATGTAGGGGAGCACGAGAGCAAATTCTAACACGTACCGACCAATTGGTCACACCGTGTTGTTTTCGGATACTAAACTGACGGGTTGTCGCATTTCGCGAAGATACTGAAACAAAGAAAAAAGCATAATATTAATTAATATTAGATGAGGAAAACAAAATTGTGGGGAACCGACTAAGGGTTTCTTAGAGTTACGTGCGGAGACACTACTCTATGGGGGGCTGTGTGAGAGCCTCCCAAACCACTGTTGACACATCTCGCTTATCCGAGCAGGGCTTTGGGACGTCGGTGGCACCCTCCAGGGT